>JBAIZL010000412.1:0-20000 GCA_036971475.1 Prosapia bicincta
ATACTTCTAGTTTTGTGCTTACAATTCTAGTCGTAGTTGCACTAAAAAAGGATCAACCCTTCCAGAAATGTACAGTTCCCAGAGACCTACTTCATTATAATGTATAGTGTTTTCTAATATCAAGGAGCTCGTCACTATGAAATGAAACCTTAAAACACGTTAAAGAACGTGAATACATACAGGTTTCTGTTATTCGACTAGGTTCATATCATTATTAGATGAGACGAGAATCCAGTCGAACACGATCATGTCGTTTTCGGACGTATTCTTAGTCTTTTATTTTGTTTTGATTCTTACTACGTGATTAAAAATAATATTTTTTTCCTAGCATTTGCATACGAAAATGGATGTTGCTTGTAAATTCCAGGAAGTGCAAGTGTTCCGAGAATGAGAGTAGGGAACAGTTGTAGGCTCATAAAAAAATAGAAAGAAAAAATTGAAAGCTTTGTTGCTCGTGTAATTCAAAGCTGTCTTGAAGAGTTCTGTGACGTTTTTGTTCACCATGCAACAAATTATTAAAACTATTTAACAGTAAACAATATTCGAGTTTTTGAGTAAAGGTTATAAACAAAAGAATAAATAGGCTACAAATTACAATTATTAAAATTTTAATATCAGTGATTTTTTATACCATTAAAACTGGTTTAGACAGGATAGAGTCGCGTTGTTTAAATAGACGGTATTTAAAGTTTTGATTGTGTAGTATCACTATCAAGTAGTGTCATCAGATGATGACATAACGTCATTGAAACGCGTCTTATATTAAAGTTTTTATAAGTGTGAGTAGTAGCTTATTTATTCTTTTGTTTACTATTTAACAGTGTTTTCTCAAGTTTTATGTTTTATATTAGTTGAATGAGTTACGGTCTGAGTTGACAATGGGACACATCCCTCGAAGCGACCTTCCTCAACAAATATAAGTAAGTGCTACTATAGGCAAGTTGTAAAATATTTACAAGTGTTTTAGTTTTATTATTTGTTTTAATTATTTTTTATCACATAAACAATATCAACGATAACTGTATAAAACAACTGTTGCGCAATGTTTAATTTAAATAAATGAAACCACTATACCACAAATGGCTTTATATTTTATTTAAACCTTATGTACATTTCAATTGCATAGCAATCATCCTCAGAGGTAATTTAAAAGAAAAAAAAAGAAAAAGTCATGTCTGGTATAGAAGTTTCATTTATTTAAATTAAATATTAACAATGACAGTTAAAAATGAAAACAATTTTTAAATAAATAAATATTAGCTACAAGAAAGACCTTAGAAATACAACGTCGTTCGTCGTAATCGGGTTTCCGGATTTAGTAATGCAATTAATCAAACTGATAATAAATGGGAACAGTGAGTGAAAGGTGAACGCATAAATCTGCACTAAGCCATAAGGACACAACAATGGTGTGACAAATTACATTAGTGCCCTTCGTTCTGTTGCGGCCATTGTTGCACGCACAGGGAGTATAAGTGCAGAGCGCGATTTTATGACTCCGCTCTAACTGTATTTGGAGAACAGATACATATTTATGGAGAGATATTAGTGAAAGTTTAGAATGTGCTAACAGATGCATCTTGGAAGCGTTGTATGTTTCATCTTGTTGGAAGTGTATACGCTATTTTATTTTAATTGATTGATTCAAAAATTCACGAAACTAGAAATATATGATTGAATTCAGCTTCTAAGAACAGTCGATAACGTTAAAATTATGCACATTAATAGTATAACGTGTCAACATTCTTAACAAAATGTTAGAAGATTATACGATTCTTTAGATAGAAGAAAATGTTTGATTTTTTTAGTATAATATTATCCTTTAATCAAATTGCCAATGTATCAACAATATAGGCTGCAGACATACAGAAAGCAACTAATGATCGCAACGTAACGTAAACTTGAGTTGCTAGTAGAAAAGTTGCTAGTCGGTTTACACGATTGTTTATATAATGTTGCTAGTTCAGTTCTCAGTTATATCGTCGTCAGAGAAAGCAACTGGTGATCGCAACGCAACGTAAACTTGAGTTGCTAGTAAAAAAGTTGCTAGTCGGTTTACACGATTGTTCATATAATGTTGCTAGTTCAGTTCTCAGTTATATCGTAGTCAGAGAAAGGAACTGGTGATCGCAACGCAACGTAAACTTGAGTTGCTAGTAGAAAAGTTGCTAGTCGGTTTACACGATTGTTCATATAATGTTGCTAGTTCAGTTCTCAGTTATATCGTAGTCAGAGAAAGGAACTGGTGATCGCAACGCAACGTAAACTTGAGTTGCTAGTAGAAAAGTTGCTAGTCGGTTTACACGATTGTTTATATAATGTTGCTAGTTCAGTTCTCAGTTATATCGTCGTCAGAGAAAGCAACTGGTGATCGCAACGTAACGTAAACTTCAGTTGCTATTAGAAAAGTTGCTAGTAGGTTTACACGATTGTTCATATAAAGTTGCTAGTTCAGTTCTCAGTTATATCGTCGTCAGAGAAAGCAACTGGTGATCGCAACGTAACGTAAACTTGAGTTGCTAGTAGAAAAGTTGCTAGTCGGTTTACACGATTGTTCATATAATGTTGCTAGTTCAGTTCTCAGTTATATTGTCGTCAGAGAAAGCAACTGGTGATCGCAACGTAACGTAAACTTGAGTTGCTAGTAGAAAAGTTGCTAGTCGGTTTACACGATTGTTCATATAATGTTGATAGTTCAGTTCTCAGTTATATTGTCGTCAGAGAAAGCAACTGGTGATCGCAACGTAACGTAAACTTGAGTTGCTAGTAGAAAAGTTGCTAGTCGGTTTACACGATTGTTCATATAATGTTGCTAGTTCAGTTCTCAGTTATATTGTCGTCAGAGAAAGCAACTGGTGATCGCAACGTAACGTAAACTTGAGTTGCTAGTAGAAAAGTTGCTAGTCGGTTTACACGATTGTTCATATAATGTTGCTAGTTCAGTTCTCAGTTATATTGTCGTCAGAGAAAGCAACTGGTGATCGCAACGCAACGTAAACTTGAGTTGCTATTAGAAAAGTTGCTAGTCGGTTTACACGATTGTTTATATAATGTTGCTAGTTCAGTTCTCAGTTATATTGTCGTCAGAGAAAGCAACTGGTGATCGCAACGCAACGTAAACTTGAGTTGCTAGTAGAAAAGTTGCTAGTCGGTTTACACGATTGTTTATATAATGTTACTAGTTCAGTTCTCAGTTATATTGTCGTCAGAGAAAGCAACTGGTGATCGCAACGCAACGTAAACTTGAGTTGCTATTAGAAAAGTTGCTAGTCGGTTTACACGATTGTTCATATAATGTTGATAGTTCAGTTCTCAGTTATATTGTCGTCAGAGAAAGCAACTGGTGATCGCAACGTAACGTAAACTTGAGTTGCTAGTAGAAAAGTTGCTAGTCGGTTTACACGATTGTTCATATAATGTTGCTAGTTCAGTTCTCAGTTATATTGTCGTCAGAGAAAGCAACTGGTGATCGCAACGCAACGTAAACTTGAGTTGCTATTAGAAAAGTTGCTAGTCGGTTTACACGATTGTTTATATAATGTTGCTAGTTCAGTTCTCAGTTATATTGTCGTCAGAGAAAGCAACTGGTGATCGCAACGCAACGTAAACTTGAGTTGCTAGTAGAAAAGTTGCTAGTCGGTTTACACGATTGTTTATATAATGTTACTAGTTCAGTTCTCAGTTATATTGTCGTCAGAGAAAGCAACTGGTGATCGCAACGCAACGTAAACTTGAGTTGCTATTAGAAAAGTTGCTAGTCGGTTTACACGATTGTTCATATAATGTTGATAGTTCAGTTCTCAGTTATATTGTCGTCAGAGAAAGCAACTGGTGATCGCAACGTAACGTAAACTTGAGTTGCTAGTAGAAAAGTTGCTAGTCGGTTTACACGATTGTTCATATAATGTTGCTAGTTCAGTTCTCAGTTATATTGTCGTCAGAGAAAGCAACTGGTGATCGCAACGTAACGTAAACTTGAGTTGCTAGTAGAAAAGTTGCTAGTCGGTTTACACGATTGTTCATATAATGTTGCTAGTTCAGTTCTCAGTTATATCGTAGTCAGAGAAAGCAACTGGTGATCGCAACGTAACGTAAACTTGAGTTGCTAGTAGAAACGTTGCTAGTCGGTTTACACGATTGTTCATATAAAGTTGCTAGTTCAGTTCTCAGTTATATTGTCGTCAGAGAAAGCAACTGGTGATCGCAACGTAACGTAAACTTGAGTTGCTAGTAGAAAAGTTGCTAGTCGGTTTACACGATTGTTCATATAATGTTGCTAGTTCAGTTCTCAGTTATATTGTCGTCAGAGAAAGCAACTGGTGATCGCAACGCAACGTAAACTTGAGTTGCTAGTAGAAAAGTTGCTAGTCGGTTTACACGATTGTTTATATAATGTTGCTAGTTCAGTTCTCAGTTATATTGTCGTCAGAGAAAGCAACTGGTGATCGCAACGCAACGTAAACTTGAGTTGCTATTAGAAAAGTTGCTAGTCGGTTTACACGATTGTTTATATAATGTTGCTAGTTCAGTTCTCAGTTATATTGTCGTCAGAGAAAGCAACTGGTGATCGCAACGCAACGTAAACTTGAGTTGCTAGTAGAAAAGTTGCTAGTCGGTTTACACGATTGTTTATATAATGTTACTAGTTCAGTTCTCAGTTATATTGTCGTCAGAGAAAGCAACTGGTGATCGCAACGCAACGTAAACTTGAGTTGCTATTAGAAAAGTTGCTAGTCGGTTTACACGATTGTTTATATAATGTTGCTAGTTCAGTTCTCAGTTATATTGTCGTCAGAGAAAGCAACTGGTGATCGCAACGTAACATAAACTTGAGTTGCTAGTAGAAAAGTTGCTAGTCGGTTTACACGATTGTTCATATAAAGTTGCTAGTTCAGTTCTCAGTTATATTGTCGTCAGAGAAAGCAACTGGTGATCGCAACGCAACGTAAACTTGAGTTGCTATTAGAAAAGTTGCTAGTCGGTTTACACGATTATTCATATAAAGTTGCTAGTTCAGTTCTCAGTTATATTGTCGTCAGAGAAAGCAACTGGTGATCGCAACGCAACGTAAACTTGAGTTGCTATTAGAAAAGTTGCTAGTCGGTTTACACGATTATTCATATAAAGTTGCTAGTTCAGTTCTCAGTTATATTGTCGTCAGAGAAAGCAACTGGTGATCGCAACGCAACGTAAACTTGAGTTGCTATTAGAAAAGTTGCTAGTCGGTTTACACGATTATTCATATAAAGTTGCTAGTTCAGTTCTCAGTTATATCGTCGTCAGAGAAAGCAACTGGTGATCGCAACGTAACGTAAACTTGTGTTGCTATTAGAAAAGTTGCTAGTCGGTTTACACGATTGTTCATATAATGTTGCTAGTTCAGTTCTCAGTTATATCGTCGTCAGAGAAAGCAACTGGTGATCGCAACGTAACGTAAACTTGAGTTGCTAGTAGAAAAGTTGCTAGTCGGTTTACACGATTGTTTATATAATGTTGCTAGTTCAGTTCTCAGTTATATTGTCGTCAGAGAAAGCAACTGGTGATCGCAACGTAACGTAAACTTGAGTTGCTAATAGAATAGTTGCTAGTCGGTTTACACGATTGTTCATATAATGTTGCTAGTTCATTTCTCAATTATATCGTCGTCAGAGAAAGCAACTGGTGATCGCAACGCAACGTAAACTTGAGTTGCTAGTAGAAAAGTTGCTAGTCGGTTTACATGATTGTTCATATAATGTTGCTAGTTCAGTTCTCAGTTATATTGTCGTCAGAGAAAGCAACTAGTGATCGCAACGTAACGTAAACTTGAGTTGCTAGTATAAAAGTTGCTAGTCGGTTTACACAATTGTTCATATAATGTTGCTAGTTCAGTTCTCAGTTATATCGTCGTCAGAGAAAGCAACTAGTGATCGCAACGTAACGTAAACTTGAGTTGCTAGTATAAAAGTTGCTAGTCGGTTTACACAATTGTTCATATAATGTTGCTAGTTCAGTTCTCAGTTATATCGTCGTCAGAGAAAGCAACTAGTGATTGCAACGTAACGTAAACTTGAGTTGCTAGTAGAAAAGTTGCTAGTCGGTTTACACGATTGTTCATATAATGTTGCTAGTTCAGTTCTCAGTTATATTGTCGTCAGAGAAAGCAACTGGTGATCGCAACGCAACGTAAACTTGAGTTGCTATTAGAAAAGTTGCTAGTCGGTTTACACGATTGTTCATATAATGTTGCTAGTTCAGTTCTCAGTTATATCGTCGTCAGAGAAAGCAACTGGTGATCGCAACGCAACGTAAACTTGAGTTGCTAGTAGAAAAGTTGCTAGTCGGTTTACACGATTGTTCATATAATGTTGCTAGTTCAGTTCTCAGTTATATCGTCGTCAGAGAAAGGAACTGGTGATCGCAACGCAACGTAAACTTGAGTTGCTAGTAGAAAAGTTGCTAGTCGGTTTACACGATTATTCGTATAAAGTTGCTAGTTCAGTTCTCAGTTATATTGTCGTCAGAGAAAGCAACTGGTGATCGCAACGTAACCTAAACTTGAGTTGCTAGTAGAAAAGTTGCTAGTCGGTTTACACGATTGTTCATATAATGTTGCTAGTTCAGTTCTCAGTTATATCGTCGTCAGAGAAAGCAACTAGTGATCGCAACGTAACGTAAACTTGAGTTGCTAGTAGAAAAGTTGCTAGTCGGTTTACACGATTGTTCATATAATGTTGCTAGTTCAGTTCTCAGTTATATCGTCGTCAGAGAAAGCAACTAGTGATCGCAACGTAGCGTAAACTTGAGTTGCTAGTAGAAAAGTTGCTAGTCGGTTTACACGATTGTTCATATAATGTTGCTAGTTCAGTTCTCAGTTATATCGTCGTGAGAGAAAGGAACTGGTGATCGCAACGCAACGTAAACTTGAGTTGCTAGTAGAAAAGTTGCTAGTCGGTTTACACGATTGTTCATATAATGTTGCTAGTTCAGTTCTCAGTTATATCGTCGTCAGAGAAAGCAACTGGTGATCGCAACGTAACGTAAACTTGAGTTGCTAGTAGAAAAGTTGCTAGTCGGTTTACACGATTGTTTATATAATGTTGCTAGTTCAGTTCTCAGTTATATTGTCGTCAGAGAAAGCAACTGGTGATCGCAACGTAACGTAAACTTGAGTTGCTATTAGAAAAGTTGCTAGTCGGTTTACACGATTGTTCATATAATGTTGCTAGTTCAGTTCTCAGTTATATCGTCGTCAGAGAAAGCAACTGGTGATCGCAACGTAACGTAAACTTGAGTTGCTAGTAGAAAAGTTGCTAGTCGGTTTACACGATTGTTCATATAATGTTGCTAGTTCAGTTCTCAGTTATATTGTCGTCAGAGAAAGCAACTGGTGATCGCAACGTAACGTAAACTTGAGTTGCTAGTAGAAAAGTTGCTAGTCGGTTTACACGATTGTTCATATAATGTTGCTAGTTCAGTTCTCAGTTATATTGTCGTCAGAGAAAGCAACTGGTGATCGCAACGTAACGTAAACTTGAGTTGCTATTAGAAAAGTTGCTAGTCGGTTTACACGATTGTTCATATAATGTTGCTAGTTCAGTTCTCAGTTATATCGTCGTCAGAGAAAGCAACTGGTGATCGCAACGTAACGTAAACTTGAGTTGCTAGTAGAAAAGTTGCTAGTCGGTTTACACGATTGTTCATATAATGTTGCTAGTTCAGTTCTCAGTTATATCGTCGTCAGAAAAAGCAACTGGTGATCGCAACGCAACGTAAACTTGAGTTGCTAGTAGAAAAGTTGCTAGTCGGTTTACACGATTGTTCATATAAAGTTGCTAGTTCAGTTCTCAGTTATATTGTCGTCAGAGAAAGCAACTGGTGATCGCAACGCAACGTAAACTTGAGTTGCTAGTAGAAAAGTTGCTAGTCGGTTTACACGATTGTTCATATAATGTTGCTAGTTCAGTTCTCAGTTATATCGTCGTCAGAGAAAGCAACTGGTGATCGCAACGTAACGTAAAGTTGAGTTGCTAGTAGAAAAGTTGCTAGTCGGTTTACACGATTGTTCATATAATGTTGCTAGTTCAGTTCTCAGTTATTTCGTCGTCAGGGGAAGATGCCATCTGTGTGTATATTTTAAGAAAGGAGCTACAATAACGTTTCAAAAAAAAGATTCATTTTACACCTCTATAACGTCATTCATGCGAGACAAAGTCAATACATTGCTGTGCAAAACTTATGAATTTACCCAGACCTATGTTTTAATTATTATCGTATGAGCATTAGCAGTTACGACTACTTTTTAAGTCATGCATTTGAGAACATAAAAAAAACAAAATAATTAACGAAAAGCGATTTCAGCTGGAGAAAGATTAACAATAACACTCAGCTAAGGTTAATTGCTCATTTTTGTATTTTGTTTAATGTATAACTACAAAACGTAAAATAACATTACATTATAATGAAATAATAATTATTTTTTAAACAAATGACATTTTATAGTTCAGGTGCCGATATTGAGTATTTTGAGAAAAATGTTAGTAATCGTTCGTATCGTCTTGAAGTTGTTGGATACACAAATCATGACAAGAACCAGCAATATTTTGTTTTTCTGACACACTATACCAGTATAATAAAAGACTATTCAAAGAAACAGAAACACAAAAAATACAAATACTGTTGGCAACTGAGAAACTGAGCAACGAGTTTACAGCATGTCGTGACCGGAGCAACTCTAGTTTCTGTGTTACTCGCTAGTCGCGTTGCTATCACTTCACTATGAGTTTTTTTTCTCCCCCCGGGTCTGAGCCCCCAAAGCCCGCTCAGCCCTCGTGGTAGCCAACCTCTAGCGAGCTGCCTCCGTCTCACATGCGCATTCGGTTAGTATCCCTAACGCGCGTGAAGGATTCAGGAAGACTGTCCATGTGCCAAGCGGAGCTCTTTCCATGGAAAATCAGGAGATAGTGAAATGAAACAGAACGGTAAGTGTCGCGAAAGGACGGGATGAAAAAACCTGCCAAGAAATAACCCTGGCAGGAAAAATCCCGCGAAAGATCATGCAGGAACCCTGGGGGCTAGGTTACCCATGTTCATTCAACTCAATATGCTGTGAAAAAGTTTGCGTTGCGTTGCGTTGCTGTCACCAGTTGCTTTCTGTATGTCCGCTGCCTAAGTCGTTGTCCTTTTCAAGTTTACTAAATTTTAACCACAACGAAAGCATATCAACAGTAACATTATCGAATTGCGCAGAAGAGAAATTCACAAACCATGTGGTTCTAGTAACAGGAATAATCTCAATTATAATAATGATAATAATAATTGTTGCTAATGATAATGAATCCTTTTTATACCATTAAACCTGGATTAGAAAAGTCAGGGAAGAGTCGGGTTGTTTGAATCGTACAGTATTTAGAAGATACAATGTGGCCAGCACTAAACTTCAAACGTCCTATATTACCCTTGGATTTGCCTTACGCACTAATTATCTTAAGGTGAGTCCACCTGGTGGATAAAAAAGGATATAAAAACTCCTTGGCGGTACAGCGAATCGACCCTAGAGCGTTTATTTTCATAGTAAAGTGATCTAGATGATTGTTTTCGGAAAAAAAGATTGGTTTATTGTATAAGAAAGAAGAGTGCTGAATCAACGTTATTAAATATTTGCAGATGTTGAAAATACTTGAATAAATATTGAATCGAAAAACGTAAAAGTCGTGCAAGGGAAGGTAAATAACATATATAAACAGTAAGGAATCGAAATACAGTAAAAACATTCGGTAGGAAAAATGATACGGAGTTGTTTAACGAGAATCTGAGCTATTAATACTTTGAAACTAGATTCTGACAGTTTTTAAATAATACTTAAGCGTTAAGGCTATAAATAAATAACTGAATACGAACTCAAAATTATAAACACTTAATTATCATACGCGTTTCAATTACCTATATTATCATCATCAGGGACGCTTTATTTAGTTTATGTAGTAGATTCAGATCTATTGACTTAGTTTCCGTATTAATAAGTAATACTTGAGCTGGTTTGTAGTTAAGGTTATAAAATAAACAATTCCACCCTAACTCACAATTGCAAACAGTTTATTATAAGGTAATTATGCTCACAATTTTTTTATTTATTTGTAATCTTAACTCACAAGCCAGCTCAAATATTACGTATAAGTATAGTAGTCAAGTTAATAGAGCTGAATCTACTTTGTAGTAGCATAAGTGACTTTGTGACTTTGATGCTGGTGACATACGTAATCGAAACGCTTATGTTAGTTAAGTGCTTATAATTATTGGCTCATGAACAGTTATTTATTTATTAACAAGTTTCGTTCATCAGGAATATGTTGTTATTGTAATAAAGGATCTATTGTTGTTCATTATTGAGATAAAATATGTAAATTGTTAAACTTGAAAAACAATTTGATTAATTATCAAGTAACTGATTTTGCTATAAAAAAAGTCATTGCACCCAGTTTATTGTACCTTTATTCCTTAAAAACGCGGTCAAAGTAATAAAACTTGGCTCTGATACAACAACCCTTTTTAAAAACACATTCAAAACTTAACATGTTGAAGATTCATCTTCATTTAAACTCACATAATGACTTCGAGGAGGAGTAACGCATAGTAAACAAGCACAAAAAACTAAAAACTACAGTAAATATTTTCATCACTCTCAATGCAAGATAACTTAACTGCCACCAACAACGTATGAATTGAACTGCTGTATCCTATTACTTACCTAGCACTCCACCCATCAACCGGTTAGCTTACGTCAGGAAGTTTCAATACTTTTCCCAACTAAAATATTTTATAATCGTATTAGCAGCTGTATTAGAATTTATTATAACATATTAATCTATTTTCCTTCACTATATAAAGTTTCATGAGTTTGTAAAGTAAGCATATTTTTGCGTTTTCTTAAAGAAATATTAAAAAATCTAACTGCCACCAACAACGTATGAATTGAACTGCTGTATCCTATTACTTACCTAGCACTCCACCCATCAACCGGTTAGTTTACGTCAGGAGGTTTCAATACTTTTCCTAACTCAAATCTTTTATAATCGTATTATTAGTAGCTATATTGGAATTTATTGTAACATATTAATCTATTTTCCTTCACTATATAAAGTTTCATGAGTTTGTAAAGTAAGCATATTTTTGCGTTTTCTTAAAGAAATATTAAAAAATCTAACTGCCACCAACAACGTATGAATTGAACTGCTGTATCCTATTACTTACCTAGCACTCCACCCATCAACCGGTTACCTTACGTCAGGTGGTTTCAATACTTTTCCTAACTCAAATCTTTTATAATCGTATTATTAGTAGCTATATTGGAATTTATTGTAACATATTAATCTATTTTCCTTCACTATATAAAGTTTCATGAGTTTGTAAAGTAAGCATATTTTTGCGTTTTCTTAAAGAAATATTAAAAAATCTAACTGCCACCAACAACGTATGAATTGAACTGCTGTATGCTATTACTTACCTAGCACTCCACCCATCAACCGGTTAGCTTACGTCAGGAGGTTTCAATACTTTTCCTAACTCAAATCTTTTATAATCGTATTATTAGTAGCTATATTAGAATGTATTATAACATATTAATCTATTTTCCTTCACTATATAAAGTTTCATGAGTTTGTAAAGTAAGCATATTTATGCGTTTTCTTAAAGAAATATTAAAAAATCTAACTGCCACCAACAACGTATGAATTGAACTGCTGTATCCTATTACTTACCTAGCACTCCACCCATCAACCGGTTAGTTTACGTCAGGAGGTTTCAATACTTTTCCTAACTCAAATCTTTTATAATCGTATTAGTAGCTATATTGGAATTTATTATAACATATTAATCTATTTTACTTCACTATTTAAAGTTTCATGAGTTTGTAAAGTAAGCATATTTTTGCGTTTTCTTAAAGAAATATTAAAAAATCTAACTGCCACCAACAACGTATGAATTGAACTGCTGTATCCTATTACTTACCTAGCACTCCACCCATCAACCGGTTAGTTTACGTCAGGAGGTTTCAATACTTTTCCTAACTCAAATCTTTTATAATCGTATTATTAGTAGCTATATTGGAATTTATTATAACATATTAATCTATTTTCCTTCACTATATAAAGTTTCATGAGTTTGTAAAGTAAGCATATTTTTGCGTTTTCTTAAAGAAATATTAAAAAATCTAACTGCCACCAACAACGTATGAATTGAACTGCTGTATCCTATTACTTACCTAGCACTCCACCCATCAACCGGTTAGTTTACGTCAGGAGGTTTCAATACTTTTCCTAACTCAAATCTTTTATAATCGTATTATTAGTAGCTATATTGGAATTTATTGTAACATATTAATCTATTTTCCTTCACTATTTAAAGTTTCATGAGTTTGTAAAGTAAGCAAATTTTTGCGTTTTCTTAAAGAAATATTAAAAAATCTAACTGTCACCAACAACGTATGAATTGAACTGCTGTATCCTATTACTTACCTAGCACTCCACCCATCAACCGGTTAGCTTACGTCAGGAGGTTTCAATACTTTTCTTAACTCAAATCTTTTATAATCGTATTATTAGTAGCTATATTGGAATTTATTATAACATATTAATCTATTTTCCTTCACTATTTAAAGTTTCATGAGTTTGTAAAGTAAGCATATTTTTGCGTTTTCTTAAAGAAATATTAAAAAATCTAACTGTCACCAACAACGTATGAATTGAACTGCTGTATCCTATTACTTACCTAGCACTCCACCCATCAACCGGTTAGTTTACGTCAGGAGGTTTCAATACTTTTCCTAACTCAAATCTTTTATAATCGTATTATTAGTAGCTATATTGGAATTTATTATAACATATTAATCTATTTTCCTTCACTATATAAAGTTTCATGAGTTTGTAAAATAAGCATATTTTTGCGTTTTCTTAAAGAAATATTAAAAAATCTAACTGCCACCAACAACGTATGAATTGAACTGCTGTATCCTATTACTTACCTAGCACTCCACCCATCAACCGGTTAGTTTACGTCAGGAGGTTTCAATACTTTTCCTAACTCAAATCTTTTATAATCGTATTATTAGTAGCTATATTGGAATTTATTATAACATATTAATCTATTTTCCTTCACTATTTAAAGTTTCATGAGTTTGTAAAGTAAGCATATTTTTGCGTTTTCTTAAAGAAATATTAAAAAATCTAACTGTCACCAACAACGTATGAATTGAACTGCTGTATCCTATTACTTACCTAGCACTCCACCCATCAACCGGTTAGTTTACGTCAGGAGGTTTCAATACTTTTCCTAACTCAAATCTTTTATAATCGTATTATTAGTAGCTATATTGGAATTTATTATAACATATTAATCTATTTTCCTTCACTATATAAAGTTTCATGAGTTTGTAAAGTAAGCATATTTTTGCGTTTTCTTAAAGAAATATTAAAAAATCTAACTGCCACCAACAACGTATGAATTGAACTGCTGTATCCTATTACTTACCTAGCACTCCACCCACCAACCGGTTAGTTTACGTCAGGAGGTTTCAATACTTTTCCTAACTCAAATCTTTTATAATCGTATTATTAGTAGCTATATTGGAATTTATTATAACATATTAATCTATTTTCCTTCACTATTTAAAGTTTCATGAGTTTGTAAAGTAAGCATATTTTTGCGTTTTCTTAAAGAAATATTAAAAAATCTAACTGCCACCAACAACGTATGAATTGAACTGCTGTATCCTATTACTTACCTAGCACTCCACCCATTAACCGGTTAGTTTACGTCAGGAGGTTTCAATACTTTTCCTAACTCAAATCTTTTATAATCGTATTATTAGTAGCTATATTGGAATTTATTATAACATATTAATCTATTTTCCTTCACTATATAAAGTTTCATGAGTTTGTAAAGTAAGCATATTTTTGCGTTTTCTTAAAGAAATATTAAAAAATCTAACTGCCACCAACAACGTATGAATTGAACTGCTGTATCCTATTACTTACCTAGCACTCCACCCATCAACCGGTTAGTTTACGTCAGGAGGTTTCAATACTTTTCCTAACTCAAATCTTTTATAATCGTATTATTAGTAGCTATATTGGAATTTATTATAACATATTAATCTATTTTCCTTCACTATTTAAAGTTTCATGAGTTTGTAAAGTAAGCATATTTTTGCGTTTTCTTAAAGAAATATTAAAAAATCTAACTGCCACCAACAACGTATGAATTGAACTGCTGTATGCTATTACTTACCTAGCACTCCACCCATCAACCGGTTAGCTTACGTCAGGAGGTTTCAATACTTTTCCCAACTAAAATCTTTTATAATCGTATTATTAGTAGCTATATTAGAATGTATTATAACATATTAATCTATTTTCCTTCACTATATAAAGTTTCATGAGTTTGTAAAGTAAGCATATTTTTGCGTTTTCTTAAAGAAATATTAAAAAATCTAACTGCCACCAACAACGTATGAATTGAACTGCTGTATCCTATTACTTACCTAGCACTCCACCCATCAACCGGTTAGTTTACGTCAGGAGGTTTCAATACTTTTCCTAACTCAAATCTTTTATAATCGTATTATTAGTAGCTATATTGGAATTTATTATAACATATTAATCTATTTTCCTTCACTATATAAAGTTTCATGAGTTTGTAAAGTAAGCATATTTTTGCGTTTTCTTAAAGAAATATTAAAAAATCTAACTGCCACCAACAACGTATGAATTGAACTGCTGTATCCTATTACTTACCTAGCACTCCACCCATCAACCGGTTAGCTTACGTCAGGAGGTTTCAATACTTTTCCTAACTCAAATCTTTTATAATCGTATTAGTAGCTATATTGGAATTTATTATAACATATTAATCTATTTTACTTCACTATTTAAAGTTTCATGAGTTTGTAAAGTAAGCATATTTTTGCGTTTTCTTAAAGAAATATTAAAAAATCTAACTGCCACCAACAACGTATGAATTGAACTGCTGTATCCTATTACTTACCTAGCACTCCACCCATCAACCGGTTAGTTTACGTCAGGAGGTTTCAATACTTTTCCTAACTCAAATCTTTTATAATCGTATTAGTAGCTATATTGGAATTTATTATAACATATTAATCTATTTTACTTCACTATTTAAAGTTTCATGAGTTTGTAAAGTAAGCATATTTTTGCGTTTTCTTAAAGAAATATTAAAAAATCTAACTGTCACCAACAACGTATGAATTGAACTGCTGTATCCTATTACTTACCTAGCACTCCACCCATCAACCGGTTATTTTACGTCAGGAGGTTTCAATACTTTTCCTAACTCAAATCTTTTATAATCGTATTATTAGTAGCTATATTGGAATTTATTATAACATATTAATCTATTTTCCTTCACTATATAAAGTTTCATGAGTTTGTAAAGTAAGCATATTTTTGCGTTTTCTTAAAGAAATATTAAAAAATCTAACTGCCACCAACAACGTATGAATTGAACTGCTGTATCCTATTACTTACCTAGCACTCCACCCATCAACCGGTTAGTTTACGTCAGGAGGTTTCAATACTTTTCCCAACTAAAATCTTTTATAATCGTATTATTAGTAGCTATATTGGAATTTATTATAACATATTAATCTATTTTCCTTCACTATATAAAGTTTCATGAGTTTGTAAAGTAAGCATATTTTTGCGTTTTCTTAAAGAAATATTAAAAAATCTAACTGCCACCAACAACGTATGAATTGAACTGCTGTATCCTATTACTTACCTAGCACTCCACCCATCAACCGGTTAGTTTACGTCAGGAGGTTTCAATACTTTTCCTAACTCAAATCTTTTATAATCGTATTATTAGTAGCTATATTGGAATTTATTATAACATATTAATCTATTTTCCTTCACTATATAAAGTTTCATGAGTTTGTAAAGTAAGCATATTTTTGCGTTTTCTTAAAGAAATATTAAAAAATCTAACTGCCACCAACAACGTATGAATTGAACTGCTGTATCCTATTACTTACCTAGCACTCCACCCATCAACCGGTTAGTTTACGTCAGGAGGTTTCAATACTTTTCCTAACTCAAATCTTTTATAATCGTATTATTAGTAGCTATATTGGAATTTATTATAACATTTTAATCTATTTTCCTTCACTATATAAAGTTTCATGAGTTTGTAAAGTAAGCATATTTTTGCGTTTTCTTAAAGAAATATTAAAAAATCTAACTGCCACCAACAACGTATGAATTGAACTGCTGTATCCTATTACTTACCTAGCACTCCACCCATCAACCGGTTAGTTTACGTCAGGAGGTTTCAATACTTTTCCTAACTCAAATCTTTTATAATCGTATTATTAGTAGCTATATTGGAATTTATTATAACATATTAATCTATTTTCCTTCACTATATAAAGTTTCATGAGTTTGTAAAGTAAGCATATTTTTGCGTTTTCTTAAAGAAATATTAAAAAATCTAACTGCCACCAACAACGTATGAATTGAACTGCTGTATCCTATTACTTACCTAGCACTCCACCCATCAACCGGTTACCTTACGTCAGGAGGTTTCAATACTTTTCCTAACTCAAATCTTTTATAATCGTATTATTAGTAGCTATATTAGAATGTATTATAACATATTAATCTATTTTACTTCACTATTTAAAGTTTCATGAGTTTGTAAAGTAAGCATATTTTTGCGTTTTCTTAAAGAAATATTAAAAAATCTAACTGTCACCAACAACGTATGAATTGAACTGCTGTATCCTATTACTTACCTAGCACTCCACCCATCAACCGGTTAGTTTACGTCAGGAGGTTTCAATACTTTTCCTAACTCAAATCTTTTATAATCGTATTATTAGTAGCTATATTGGAATTTATTATAACATATTAATCTATTTTCCTTCACTACATAAAGTTTCATGAGTTTGTAAAGTAAGCATATTTTTGCGTTTTCTTAAAGAAATATTAAAAAATCTAACTGCCACCAACAACGTATGAATTGAACTGCTGTATCCTATTACTTACCTAGCACTCCACCCATCAACCGGTTAGTTTACGTCAGGAGGTTTCAATACTTTTCCTAACTCAAATCTTTTATAATCGTATTATTAGTAGCTATATTGGAATTTATTATAACATATTAATCTATTTTCCTTCACTATTTAAAGTTTCATGAGTTTGTAAAGTAAGCATATTTTTGCGTTTTCTTAAAGAAATATTAAAAAATCTAACTGCCACCAACAACGTATGAATTGAACTGCTGTATGCTATTACATACCTAGCACTCCACCCATCAACCGGTTAGCTTACGTCAGGAGGTTTCAATACTTTTCCCAACTAAAATCTTTTATAATCGTATTATTAGTAGCTATATTAGAATGTATTATAACATATTAATCTATTTTCCTTCACTATATAAAGTTTCATGAGTTTGTAAAGTAAGCATATTTTTGCGTTTTCTTAAAGAAATATTAAAAAATCTAACTGCCACCAACAACGTATGAATTGAACTGCTGTATCCTATTACTTACCTAGCACTCCACCCATCAACCGGTTAGTTTACGTCAGGAGGTTTCAATACTTTTCCTAACTCAAATCTTTTATAATCGTATTATTAGTAGCTATATTGGAATTTATTATAACATATTAATCTATTTTCCTTCACTATATAAAGTTTCATGAGTTTGTAAAGTAAGCATATTTTTGCGTTTTCTTAAAGAAATATTAAAAAATCTAACTGCCACCAACAACGTATGAATTGAACTGCTGTATCCTATTACTTACCTAGCACTCCACCCATCAACCGGTTAGCTTACGTCAGGAGGTTTCAATACTTTTCCTAACTCAAATCTTTTATAATCGTATTAGTAGCTATATTGGAATTTATTATAACATATTAATCTATTTTACTTCACTATTTAAAGTTTCATGAGTTTGTAAAGTAAGCATATTTTTGCGTTTTCTTAAAGAAATATTAAAAAATCTAACTGCCACCAACAACGTATGAATTGAACTGCTGTATCCTATTACTTACCTAGCACTCCACCCATCAACCGGTTAGTTTACGTCAGGAGGTTTCAATACTTTTCCTAACTCAAATCTTTTATAATCGTATTATTAGTAGCTATATTGGAATTTATTATAACATATTAATCTATTTTCCTTCACTATATAAAGTTTCATGAGTTTGTAAAGTAAGCATATTTTTGCGTTTTCTTAAAGAAATATTAAAAAATCTAACTGCCACCAACAACGTATGAATTGAACTGCTGTATCCTATTACTTACCTAGCACTCCACCCATCAACCGGTTAGTTTACGTCAGGAGGTTTCAATACTTTTCCTAACTCAAATCTTTTATAATCGTATTATTAGTAGCTATATTGGAATTTATTATAACATATTAATCTATTTTCCTTCACTATATAAAGTTTCATGAGTTTGTAATGTAAGCATATTTTTGCGTTTTCTTAAAGAAATATTAAAAAATCTAACTGCCACCAACAACGTATGAATTGAACTGCTGTATCCTATTACTTACCTAGCACTCCACCCATCAACCGGTTACCTTACGTCAGGAGGTTTCAATACTTTTCCTAACTCAAATCTTTTATAATCGTATTATTAGTAGCTATATTAGAATGTATTATAACATATTAATCTATTTTACTTCACTATTTAAAGTTTCATGAGTTTGTAAAGTAAGCATATTTTTGCGTTTCCTAAAGAAATATTAAAAAATCTAACTGTCACCAACAACGTATGAATTGAACTGCTGTATCCTATTACTTACCTAGCACTCCACCCATCAACCGGTTAGTTTACGTCAGGAGGTTTCAATACTTTTCCTAACTCAAATCTTTTATAATCGTATTATTAGTAGCTATATTGGAATTTATTATAACATATTAATCTATTTTCCTTCACTATATAAAGTTTCATGAGTTTGTAAAGTAAGCATATTTTTGCGTTTTCTTAAAGAAATATTAAAAAATCTAACTGCCACCAACAACGTATGAATTGAACTGCTGTATCCTATTACTTACCTAGCACTCCACCCATCAACCGGTTAGTTTACGTCAGGAGGTTTCAATACTTTTCCTAACTCAAATCTTTTATAATCGTATTATTAGTAGCTATATTGGAATTTATTATAACATATTAATCTATTTTCCTTCACTATATAAAGTTTCATGAGTTTGTAAAGTAAGCATATTTTTGCGTTTTCTTAAAGAAATATTAAAAAATCTAACTGCCACCAACAACGTATGAATTGAACTGCTGTATCCTATTACTTACCTAGCACTCCACCCATCAACCGGTTAGTTTACGTCAGGAGGTTTCAATACTTTTCCTAACTCAAATCTTTTATAATCGTATTATTAGTAGCTATATTGGAATTTATTATAACATATTAATCTATTTTCCTTCACTATATAAAGTTTCATGAGTTTGTAAAGTAAGCATATTTTTGCGTTTTCTTAAAGAAATATTAAAAAATCTAACTGCCACCAACAACGTATGAATTGAACTGCTGTATCCTATTACTTACCTAGCACTCCACCCATCAACCGGTTACCTTACGTCAGGAGGTTTCAATACTTTTCCTAACTCAAATCTTTTATAATCGTATTATTAGTAGCTATATTAGAATGTATTATAACATATTAATCTATTTTACTTCACTATTTAAAGTTTCATGAGTTTGTAAAGTAAGCATATTTTTGCGTTTTCTTAAAGAAATATTAAAAAATCTAACTGTCACCAACAACGTATGAATTGAACTGCTGTATCCTATTACTTACCTAGCACTCCACCCATCAACCGGTTAGTTTACGTCAGGAGGTTTCAATACTTTTCCTAACTCAAATCTTTTATAATCGTATTATTAGTAGCTATATTGGAATTTATTATAACATATTAATCTATTTTCCTTCACTATATAAAGTTTCATGAGTTTGTAAAGTAAGCATATTTTTGCGTTTTC
>JBAIZL010000412.1:22500-25000 GCA_036971475.1 Prosapia bicincta
TTGTCTTTAACTTTAAGCTTATAAATTTCCAATGTTTCACATACATTCATCTTTAATCCTTTATTTAATTCCTTTATTAATTTCATATTTTTTATTTTAGGAAATTCTTGTTTACTATTAATGCAATGAGTAGCTAAATTTGATTTGTATATGTTTGGTTTGATATAAGCGTTTAAATGTTCTTTGTATCTTTCTTTTAATTTCTTTTTGTTTGTCCTACATATAATTTATTACAAGATTGACATTTTATATTATATAACTCCATTCCTTTCGTGCATATTATTTTAATATAAATAATTAATAAATAATTAATAATAAAATATTAATATATATTATATTATATTAATATAATAATAATAATATTTGAAGTAATAAATAATTTCAGATAATAGTAATATTATTTTGACTGATAATAAAATTTAAAAAATAAATAAATAAAAATAAATTAATAAACAATAACAATAATCAAAATTTACGTTTTCATTTGCTATCATACTTACCACCGCCTAAATTTGCTTTTTAGTTTACATATGTTTAGATATTAATTTAATGCCGTCTGAATTAACCGGACGACCGGAAAAACGGTATCCGTATTAGCGGAATTATACTTACGTTTTATATATATTCGAGAATCATCCAACTTGAGTATTAAAAACAAATGAAGTTAACTTTAATATAAGGGATATATTTAATTTTTAGTTTACACAAGAAAAAGGAAAGATTTCTATTTAATGAAGACGTCGACTGTGAGGTATAATTCCGTAATGATGGGAAACACTCTGGAAGTTAGTTAGGTAATTAGATAGAGCGAGGCGCGCTCAGACGAAGATAAATCTGACTTTAACAAGCATAACTAAAACGAAGACGCTGAAAGTGTTTTGAGCTATTCATCACGCAGGCGCTAATCTAATTAGGGGAGAAATTTATTTAGTTTTGAATGACAGTAGTGAGATATTGTGCTTTCGCGGTTGGGGACCACTGAAATTCTTGCAACGTCTTTGTTGCTTTTTAAATACATTGCAACGAATAAAGCAAGTATTGTTCTTGTAATTAGCTGCTTTTAAATTATTTAAAGCACTCTGCAAACACTACAGAATCTAATTACCAGTTTATTTAGAAATTGTTGTTTACAGGGAACAATTTTTTTCTCTTTCTGCTTTTATGGAATTTGGTAGAATAAATTATGCACCTCCGGACTGATGTGTACGTAAAAGTATAACATAATAAAGAAAAGAAATACGTTAGCAAATTTACTATTAAGGTAGGGAATACCTTTGTGAGGAATACTTGACAAGAGAGTTAAAAAATTGTAAAACATAACCTCTCTTTAACAACACATTTAAAACTCTGTGTTAATGTTTATTTGTAGAACACAGAGCATTTTCATAACAGTAAAATATTTATATCTATATTACAACATAACTACAGCCTCCTGTTATAACTTTAACAGTTTACTAACTAGGGATGGGCCGATTCCTAAAATTTTCGATTCCGATTCCGATTTCGATTCTAAAATTTTCCTTTCGATTCTCGATTCTTTGGTCGATTCTCGATTCTTTCAAGTTATATTAGCTTACATGCTAGGTATCTAATAATTAATTTAGTTAACATCTAGGTAACATCTTGGTCATACGGCAAAACCATTTAAAAGTTCTGTTTTAATGTAATAGGCTACACAAAACTTTCAACCTTAATTTATCAATAGGAATTTTTAAAAGCATAAAAACATATCAGACTAAAGTAATGACTTATTATAAAGTAAAAAATGTGAACTTTACACTATTTTATGATGTTTGAAAAATTACCTAAGCCTATTTACATTGTCTCTCAAAACAAAACAAAAATTAAAAACAAACGAACAACATAAAGATTTTAAAAAATAATAGAAATAGGGTAGTTTTTAATATGCCCCTGAATCATTGGCAGCGACACGGGGGGGGGGGAGAGAACGAGAGATTGTGTATCGAACCCTCTCTAGTGAGAGAGAGATAGAGAGACGAGTGATGACAAACGATCAGGATTGGTTACGATCTTCTTTGTTGTTGCTTCATAAATAATAATATTTTCGTTATCTCAAATCGGTATTTGCTTTAATCGTTTAATTCATTCAAAGCAACTAATACATAAATAAGACATAGTTGATGATTAGTTATTTTTCCAATAAATTACTCCACACACATATTTTAATAGTTAATAAAATAGGAATCGGAATCGACACTTTTATCAATGAAGAATCGAGTATTGACGATACCTCGATACCACCTACAATCGACGATTCCTGGAATCGAGAATCGGAATCGGCCCATCGTTATTACTAACTTTAAAATTGAACTTGGCATAACAACCCTTTTTAACGAGTATTATCAAAACTAAAAGTCTTTTAACAAAACCAAACACTATATTATACTACAATAATAGCTACATTATACGAGTACTAGTAATACATAACTTTATGTAACAATAGCTAAATTGCAGTATAACAACAAAGTGTGTCCGTATA
>JBAIZL010000413.1:5000-75000 GCA_036971475.1 Prosapia bicincta
ATATTTACAATATTTTAATATGCTTTTGTTTCTTATGAAATGTCTACTGTAGGCCTACGGAAATACATTTAGTATTGTTGGTGTCATTACTTCTTAACAATCTCCAGTCAAATTTATAACAAACTAATTCGCTGTCATAAACTCATTTATTAACACCGTCTAAACCCTGAACTTTGTTCGTTTAAGTTTGTTTATTACAATTTTAAGTTTGAGCTTTAATATATGTTTGAGCACATTTTTCTGCCATTCTTAATGTTTCAATATTCTCCTTTATTGACGCGTTTCGGATTAACTCCATTTTCAAAACTTCAATCGTACTGTTCGCCCAAATTTTGAGTTCGTCTTTAATACCGTTAGCCACGACCCCACCACTTCCAGAAGTCACTAGGCGTGCACCAATAGGAAGTGAGGTCTGGAAGTGTTGTGCGCCAAAGTTTTTAAAATGGAGTTACTCCGAAACGCGTCAACAGAGGAGAATATTTAAACGTTAGGGAAGGCAGAAAACTGTACGCAAACATATAAAAATATTCCTAACAGAAATGGAGATGAGTATATTAATAATCCTTAGCTTTAAGTTTGCAATACATTTAATTATTTAATTATATATTTTTACAATATTTGAATTAAAAATGTAGAAAACAAATTGAACACGCTATAAAATATTCAGGTAGTTTTACATTCGTGAGCATTTCTGTCACTTTTGTTCCTAATCCGAAGAAACTAAGTGGGAAACAATGCAATGTCTAAATCTGTATAGGTCTCATGATACAAATAGTAAGATCATTTATGAAAGTACAAACTATAATAGTACAAGATTCTAATTCTTTCTTGCTAAACGGAAAGGAGCAACAAAAAACAGAATATTGACTGTCACTTGAAAAACGAAAGTGACAATCATACAGAGTTGCAAGAAAAGGATATACAAAGGATATAAGAGTTAAGGCTTCATGCAAGACATAGTGCCTTATGAGTGTACTACCGGGGACCTCAGCTGTCAGATAATCCAACTACGGATTGCCACCTCAAACCTTGTAGTATGCCAAGTTGTATATACTGGTACAAGTGAACACAGTTCCACGTGCCCAAATACTCAGGAAGACCTGAACTGTAGATACGCGGGTAAAACCTATTATATGCAAGTTGAATGTCAGATAAATACGTGACCTTTGCATCCTCTAAGTAGGCTGTCACCATTCTAGCGTCCAAGGGCCTCCACAAAGTAAAACCCGGTGATGGCATTATTTTTAATCAAGCATTCTTGTGAATACTCTAAACCGAGTTTTTTATTTATTTTATTTTATATAATTTTATACGCGACACTGGCAAGGACGGGCGAGACTTTACGTGGCAGCACGGCATTCTATGACAGGAATGCCACGGACGGACCTTGTCTGAAGAAGAAGATTTTATATCAGATATCATGAGTGGTAACCATGCTTATTCTTGCCTTTATTTATACAACAGACTTTTATTTACATAACTTGAATTGATTACATATTTTTTTAAAACAATTGATAGTTTCTGAAGCGCTGCTCATACTTTTTGTTCATATAAATTAAAATGTTTACTAAAATTAAAAATTATCTTGTGTATGTCGCCCACGTCTTACACCTGAAACTGAATCTGAGCTTCAACAACAAATAATGAGTCAGTAAGCCGGGCCTCGTTTTAAGTAAAATTAATACTTAGTATCTTCCAGCCTCCTATCCGTCCCGAAAGAAAACCCTTCTGTTTACCTCTCAAATACCAAAAGGGATGATTGTGTATCACACTGGATCAACCAGTGTTAAAGAGGCTGGCGGTCGATCCAAACCGTATTCTTTTCTGAGTCTAAAAAAACGTATTCGAAGAAGACAAAACTGTTCTCTTTGTTCACAAAGTAAGATATGCATTTTCTGTAGAGCTTGTTTCTTCATATACTTTACTTAATTTATAGGAATTGAAAGTTACCTACTAAATCGTAATCTGAAAGAAATGTATGAAGCAATACATTGTGTAATATGTGCAACTACATTCCATGTAGGAGTACGCTATATGACACCAGAACTACTCTGCTACGATAAGCTCCTGACCACTGAATGATTCAAGTGGCTCACTTCACGACGACTTATAATTCTTATAAATAAGGTAATGTATGTAACACAAGAAATAAGTCGTCGTGAAGTGACACAGTGCGCCACTTGAGTCATTCAGTAGTCAGGAGTTTGTAGCAGAGTAGTTCTGGTGTCATATCGCGTACTCCTACATGGAATGTAGTCGCACATTCACGCTATTGCTTCAAACATTTCTTGCAGATTACGATTTAGTAGGTAACTTAAAATACATTCGGCCCTATGATAAGATCGTGTACAGTATGAAAAAGATTTTAAATGTTTTATGAAAAAAACAACAGGAAGCACCTTTTAACAACATATTTTAAAATACCCCTAACTAAAATTATGCTGCGAAACAAACATAATCAGCGGCAACTAACTTAATACTAACAATTTTGTCCAATTTACTGTCCTCTTCTCTCGACCAATAGTGGGTGTAATTGTTAATAAATTTGTAGCAAACAAGTTTGATTATATTACCTCTGATGATGCTCGCTTTGGAAACAAAATTTACCTAAGTTTGTTAAAACAATAATTGTTGTTAGATTGTGAATCGTGTAGAAGTTAGGAAATACTCGAATCATGGATTCATAACTGGAGAAAAAAAGAAAAAAAGAAGAATTGGTTGAAAACACCGGGAAAGTGTGAAGTATTTGAAGAACGGATCTATGGTAGCTTATATTCAATGTTATGTACTTTCCTAGTAAAATTAATGTTAAAATTGTTAATGTTTCAGAGAGGGGACAACTCTTATCGGCCGATCATTGCCATGTACAAGATTAGTGCAAGGAAATGTAGTGTGAGTTCTATGCAAGACGTCGATCTAATGACATCTCTCGAGTTACGCTCGACGTGGCGTAGTTTTCGTGAAATACAAGTTAGACTCGATCTTGGTCGCATTCTCTCCCGTTACGTTCAGAGTGACGCAGTTTTCTTTCATCTCTCTCCCGTTACGCTTCGTGACACAGTTTTCTTTCGAGCAGTTTTCTTTCGTCTCTCTCCCGTTACGCTTCGTGACGCAGTTTTCTTTCGCTCTGTTTTCTTTCGTCTCTCTCCCGTTACACTTCGTGACGCAGTTTTCTTTCGTCCCTCTCCCGTTACGCTTCGTGACGTAGTTTTCTTTCGTCCCTCTCCCGTTACGATTCGTGACGTAGTTTTCTTTCGTCTCTCTCCCGTTACGCTTCGTGACGCAATTTCTTCTTTCGTTCTCTCCCGTCATGTCCTGAAAACATTATTAACATGTAACATTGACTATTTTGAATTATATGTGAACTCTTATTTCAGTTAGGTATGTGTAGTGCGAACTGGGTGCACTCAAAACTCGTCGTCATCCATCTAGAAGACGCCAGTGAACGGGACGTTTCAAAAATTCAAGTTTTTACATATGTATGTTCAACATTTATTGTGTATTGTAAATATATATGACATCATTTGTGCTTTTGCCGCTGCCAGAATTTTACTATGAATTTATTCTCAATAGTCCTCCAGAAAATGTTATTGAAATCTTACATACGGTTGCATATTATGTTACGATGTCCCGGAATACGTAACACTTAAAAAGTAAAAGACAAAACACGAATGCAGGTTAACAGAAATTTATAAATTAAATCCTCAAAAAGCTTCTTTTTTATATTCACTATCTCTTCTGCTCCCACTTACTAGTCACCCCCCCTTCTTTGCCCTGCCGTATTCTTGTATTCTGTTTTTACGCCTTGGGGGCTTTCGAAGATTATATTTAATTACAATAAAAATATTGAAAAGAACCCCAATACCACAAAAATAATCAAAAATAACAAATAAGACAAGTTACTTAAGATTAAACCCTTATGTACATTTCGATGACCATGTCATCATCATCAGAGGGTCTTGTTACAAAACACAATCTAGCACACAAGAAGTTACAAACTAGAATGATACCAATCGTTCTCCGCGGTCGCTATATATAGGCGTGAGGTAAGCTCCGCCCCCTCTCCGCCCTCGACCGACAAATAACGATCGGCCATCAGGAACCCAATAGGTTATGTCAAAAATTACATTATAATAATACATATGTAATAAAAACTACAGCAATAACAATTAATAAACTAAAAGTAATTAGATTAAAACATCGTAATTAGAGCATCGTGTAGCAGAACATGTCCTTAGTAATCAGCATGATTTAGATAAAAATGTTATTTTAGCTAAATGTATAAACTCAAAAAAGTTACTTAATAGTTATGAAAGTGTTTTTATAGTTAAATCAAATTGTAAATTAATGAATGCAGATAAAGGACCTATTCCTTACTCACCATTATATACTTTACTTAAATAGCTTTCTTCAAATTACGATGTTTTAATCTAATTACTTTTAGTTTATTAATTGTTATTGCTGTAGTTTTTATTACACATGTATTATTATAATGGAATTTTTGACATAACCTATTTGGTTCCTGATGACCGATCGTTATTTGTCGGTCGAGGGCGGAGAGGGGGCGGAGCTTACCTCACGCCTATATATAGCGACCGCGGAGAACGATTGGTATCATTCTAGTTTGTAACTTCTTGTGTGCTAGATTGTGTTTTGTAACAAGACCCTCTGATGATGATGACATGGTCATCGAAATGTACATAAGGGTTTAATCTTAAGTAACTTGTCTTATTTGTTATTTTTGAATATTTTTGTCGTATTGGGGTTCTTTTCAATATTTTTATTGTAATATATTGTACCACTGTGCTCTTGATATTGTGTATTATATTTAATTCTTAACATTTTTTTTGTTTGTTCTGAATAGCATTTATTACAACACTAATTATAGTGGCATATTACTGGATCACTTTCTATGTATAATTGCGTAACATGATATGTATCGTTGAGTAAAAATTCTCTTTAGAAATGCATTTAGAAATGTGTTAATAGCCAGTATAGTATAAATACTGAAAAGTCGTATTGAATATTTCAGTATTTCAAAACAGATATTCAGTATTACAATACTTTAAAAGCAAAAAAATGTATATAATGAGAAATGTTATTTAAATGAGAATGTTTTGGCGACGGGAAAGCAAGTACACTCTCTTGCCAGTAGACAACAATAGAACAGTATATGCCGTAAAAGATTTAACCATGTCCATAAAGTTTTGAGTATGGGTCAAGTAGTAAAGTATCAAAGCATCAACTGTTTTACGTGTTTGTATTAGAGTCAGACATAACTTAAGCCTTATATTCCCCGGAAGCTAAATATAATCTTTATAGCTCACATATATGGAGCCGTGTTTACATTCGAGAAGATGAATTTTACATGAGAATATTCCGGAAAATAAAATATGACATTTGGATGTGAATATTGCGGAAACAATTGAATATGTCTAAGAATGAAACAAATACTGGAATTTGTGAAGTGATAAATCTCTGCCGAGGGATGGGGGGAGGTTGTGAGCCGAAACGGTAAGTTAGTTTTGATGTTTTCTGGGAATCGATGATAAATCTTTCAAGTTAAAATATCTGATGCTTCTAAGAAAAAATGCATCAGCAAACATTGCACACCATCCTAATTTACATATAGCTAAAATTAAAAAAAAAATAAATGTTTATAAGTTTTAAAAGATATTTTTAAAAATAAAATAATTTCGCTATATATGAAACCGGGCCATTTTTTAAAAACTGAAATCTTGTAATGTAAATGATTAATAAAACCTTCAAATTTAAATATAGAAATTGCTAATGATTGCCTAATGTAGCCGAAACGTTATTTATGAAGAAAAATAAGCATAATAAACGAGTCAAAACTGTTTTAAGTTTGATAGGGGCAAAAAAGCAGCTCTTTTTGAATTTATAATAAATTATTATTGATTATCTACTTTATCTCCCTTTACAAAAACCTTATACGAGTCTCTACATAGATATGAATTGAAAATAAAGACTGAAGGGGAGGAACCTGATAAGTCACATTTTGCAAATTTTACAGAAGCGCAAATTTAGTGTCAAAAACTTTAATAAAAGTCAAACTATATAACCTTTATCAAAATTATTTAATCAGGATATGAATGTCTTAAGGATCTAAAGTTGTGTCTATGTAATATTGGGTTATTTTTACTGTGTATTCAAATACACATATTTTTATAAGAACATGTTATGCTAACTAACGTCTCCTTATAAAGTACACTAAAAAAAAGCTTCATATTATGCGCAACAATTGAGCAAATAACCTAAAAATTGAAAAAATGTACTAAGCAGGTTTTGCACCTTTGGTCTTCAAATGTTATTTGTGTGTCATCAAATACTTTTAAATTTCTTAACTGTTTCCAAAATGGATACAATATATTTTTCGTCCTTTAATCTTAGAAATGAACGTTTGTATAGAATAAAGATATAAAATAATATATATATATATATATCTATATATATATATATATATATATATATATATATATATATAGATAGATAGATAAAGAACTAAGTCAAAATACAAATACAAGAATTATAATTGAATTTACAATTCAAAGCTTTTCATTGGCTAACAGTACCATCATTGAATTGTAAATTCAATTATAATTCTTGTATTTGTATTTTGACTTAGTTCTTTATTAATACACAAGAATACATATTGCGATATTTATATATATAAATAAATAAATAAATAAATAAATATATATATATATATATATATATATATATAATAATTGAAAATGATAACAATATATATTGAATACCATTAACTTACGATTCATATTTAGAACCGTGAATTATATCATCACTAATACTGAAAATGTGGTGTCAATATTAAATACATAGGAAAGATTGTAATATAAAATGATTAGTGGCAAATTATGTTAAAGTAATCTTTCGTAAGCCAAAAGGCCAATTAATTTATGTTTTCGATGTGTGTTTTAATGTACTACTTTTTCAAGAGACTCAAGTGGTTTGTTTAGATTTTAATAAAACTAATTTACTGTTTAAAGTTATATATATATATATATATATATATATATATACAAATGTAAACATTAGTTTGAAATCAATATAAAAGAGTTTTAAATCAATTTGGTTTCTCTAGTTTTCGGACATAAATAATGTTGTAAAAATATATACTGACAATGCAAAAAATAGTAAAAAAAAAATTTAAAAAAATGACAAAAGTCATTAACACTACTCATTAAAATGTAGGCTCCTTACAAAAAATAATACTATCTTGTACTACCTAAACTGCCACCGAGTAATGTACATGTACAGATATCACTCGGCCTAGCTACAACAATTCAGACGTATTAACCAGTATGTCGTTATAAATAAAACACAAAATAAAGTTTGCCAACGAAGACTAACCGATATATAAGTGAAGAGACTTGATTTTGGCATCCTTATCGTATATCAACCGAAACAAGGCTCTCTCTCACTTTACACAAGAACTGTAGGGGTCTGTAGGGGTTTACAGATATTTTCCATATCGTCACATAGAACGAATTTAGGAGAGAGTATTTGGAATAATTCTTTACCCTTTCAAAACATCAACCTTTGGATGTATGATTAGGCAATGGTTCCAACCTTCTAGGTTTCTCTTTCATCGCGATACAGTGGAATGCGTATTCAAAATATGGCGATGACTACAGTTATATTACATAAACCCCGTGTCATTTATTCAGTCTCTCACCAACAAAACAGAAACTCTAATAACCCTTTTACTACTAGCGTAAATGTTTCTGTTTCGTAAACTAAATTCATTTCAAATATGAAGAAAACCTCTATAGGAAATTTAAATTGCAAATAGGTGTTTGAGTATATAATTTCTAATATTGAAGCTATTACATTATAAATATTCAAGAAGCAATGACGTAAGACATTAATAAGATGGTAACCATGGTAACGTAAGGTTCGGTTCCAGTAAATATGCTCTCTAGACGCTAAAGCTCCGGTGCAGAAGCGCTATAAATAGCAGCCTGTCTCATGTTCAACAAGTAATTTCTCATTAGAAAAGGAGAGGTTACAGAATGGAAAATCCTAAAGAGTAAATTACGATAAGAAGAACATAGAACCTTAGAGCGTTATACATTGAGCTCAATCAACCTTTAAGAAATACAGCCTAACATATCGATTCCGTCAGAAAGGTTAAATGGTGACAAACAACGATTACCTTAGGAACGTAAGCAAGTTAAAAAGAATTTATCTAATGTTTACCTAAACACGCGAACACGTGTAGGAACAGACAGAAGATGAGCTTTATTAAAGATTTTTTTAAGATCGGAAACAAAACTTAATACAAAATGAAAAGACGATTTTGAAATAAGAGGATATTTATCTTGAATTGAAAACCAAGCAGATTTATCTTGCCTGCTTATAGCTCATTGCCAGATTTTAAATTAATAAACTCTAATGAAAATAAATAAATTATAACACAGTGGATTCTCGATAATTCAAGATAGATGGGACTGATACACCTTCGGATTACCGAAAACTCGGGTTAAACGGAAGTACGTTCATGTAAATTACAAAAAACAAGATTTGAACACTAATACTATATTACAATGAAAATATTGGAAAGAACCCCAATACCACAAAAATAATCAAAAATAACAAATAAAACAAGTTACTTGAGATTAAACCCTTATGTACATTTCGATGACCATGTCATCATCATCAGAAGGTTCTATTACCAAATTACTAGAGTCATCACTCTAATTTGTATCTTCTTGTTTGCTAGATAGTAATTTTGTAATAAGCCTCTGATGATGACATGGTCATCGAAATGTACATAAGAATTTAATCTCAAGTAACTTGTTTTATTTGTTATTTTTGTGGTATTGGGGTTGTTTTCAATATTTCATTGTAATATATTGTACCACTGTGCTCTTGATATTGTGTACTAATAGACTACTATAAATTAAGAATGCACGAAATACATTTATAGAACTGTATTGATTACAGTACTTACATAAATTAATGTTGCTTTAGAATACATTGTTCATCACGAACGCTACATATTTTTGGAAAAAGTTGTGAAGTGTCTTCTGCGTTTGGTTACCAAATTGTTTTCGTGCTACGGTGTCGCGAGGACGTCATAGCAAATTCACGTCTGTTGGCGTGATAGTATGACTGTTGCTCGATATAGCGTAACTAATTGTCTTTCTAGTGCCATATCGGTCAAACCTTCATCTTCATTTTTGTCGTCACTGCCTTCAATAGTTTAAATAGACAATCTTCTTCAATAGTCGTACATGTGTTATCGTCACTCACTTACGTTTGTCCTTTCTCATCTATCTTCGACATTTTCACTACATTGAAGTTCATGATAAGAAATGTCAAACCTCTTTCTTCTTGTGGATCAATAACAGAGTTAACAGATTTATTACGATTCAGGATATTATTCAATGACTTACTTATTGTTTATCTCTTTATCTCGTTTCATGATTCGGCTATGCAGTACGCAAATATAATTTTCATCTAGAAAGCCTTCGATGCTTCCTTCCCCTTTAGTCGCTTCCAAGAAAGATTGTAAAATCTAACGGCTGTAATTTTTTCCATTCATTCCACAATGACCCATCGGCTGTGTTAGGCTCGTAACATTTGCGGGTAGAAATAAAGCACGGACATGATCAGAGCACAGTTGATCTTCATAGAGATGCGATGGAGCATTGTCTAACAGTAAATAATACAAATTTCTTTTCAAAAAGAAAAAAATAGTCTGGTATAAAAATAGGCTCGAATTTAACGGAAGCTCGAAAACTCGGGACTCGGCATATCGAAACTTTACTGTAATTATTGCGTAAGTTAATACGTTTTCTGTTGGAGAAAATGGATTTAATTTGACTTATAAGTACCTCTTCCCACATATTTCCATAGATGTATTGTCCGGAAGTCCGGACAACCTAGAAGTCGAACACGGCCCTTATAGGTTATGTTTAAACTACTTTCTTTTATCTATATCCACAGATCTTATGTTTCATTTAATTAAACGATAAAGTACGACTTCAAACAGATATTTTTATTACTGGATAGTTGATAGTTTTTGCATTTCGCTTTATCTATCTAAACGCAATCATTAATCAACAATAATAACTATTAATTATTAATTATATAAACAGAGTTTATTATTATTATCATTATTTAATATTATATAATAGGTTATGGAAATAATAATTTTTACTTAATTAAATCGTGCTATAATGATTCAATATAATCATAACACATAGTGTATTTTTGTTTCAAATTTAGAAGCATTCGCGCCTATAGGCGAACCGGATACTAATTAGGAACTAAGTTTAATTAAATTCTTTCCATCTTTAAAGAATTGATTTTCTTTATAAAATCTATTACGTGCGTTTTTCATTCATTTGTTACTTCTGTCGGCCAGTTCCACTTCTGTCGTGTTTGTTTATACAGGATTGGAAATGCACTTACTGTCTGAGTGTACCTCTAACACGTTTCTCAAGCTTTAACGCCCCCGCGGAATCCTTTATACTTATTGGAGGGCGATGCCTTTCGCCTAAGGTCTGTCTGGATTCTCCATTTGTTCTATTTCAACACAAGGTGTTCTGAAGAGGTCGCATAATTACACGACGAGCAAACGACAGCCAGGCGTTGGTCATTATGATATCCCGTGTCAAGTGTTTTTCTTTCAGCAAAGTCTCAAAAATTTGTTTCAATTTTTTCTTTCCATGTGTTCCTGTAACCACAAAGAGGCATCTGTATACCGCCTGAGTATATATATATATATATATATATATATATATATATATATATATATACAGTAAACTCTCGATTATCTGTTTGCGGATTATCCGAGGTCTGCCATTGTTTTACAAATATCCAATTTTTATTCCAATCAGATTCATGTGTTTAAATTTCCAAACGGTGAATTACGACGTATATACATATAAGGCTTAATAAAAGTTAAGATGAAGGGAATAGATATGTAACTATGTACGTACTAATTTTTACATTGAAAGGGAAGCATCCAAACGCGGGCCAGTGAAATAAAAGGGGCGAGCAGACTACTGTATATAAGAGAAATGACAAAATGCTTGGACGCCCGAAAACCTAATGTGTATCATAAGATTGTAAACTAATGTCAGCTAATCTCGGCTATAAATAGTTTAGGACGTGACATATGCATTATCCATGTCTGTCATATACATTATCGATCGTTATGGCTTTGTGACACACGTGACACAAGTAGACACTGTGCGGCAAAATGGTTCTCAAGAAACTTAGATCGCAAATTAAAGCTAAATCAATGCTCACAAAAAACAGACGAAAGTGACAGATTTTTTTGTTAAAAAGTGAAAGTATTATATGTAAAGGAAATTACATATGTACATACATACTTACTTTTGACATATACTTATGTACGTATTGTAAATAGTTAGACATATAAATATACTTCTTAGAATCCGTCAAAACATCGATATTTTAAATTATATTCTGTATTTATTTTGTCCTCTGAAAATTATTTGTAAATTGCATTAACCGGGGTCATTATTTGTGTAACTTATGGTATAATAATCGATTATGGATCGTTTTGCGTATTCTTTGTTCATATCGGATTATCCGGGGAATTCGTTATCCGGCGTTGCCGGGCTACCCTATTCCACGGATAATCGGGAGTTTACTGTATATATAAAGAACTAAGTCAAAATACAAATACAAGAATTATAATTGAATTTACAATTCAAAAGCTTTTCGTTGGCTAACAGTACCAAGTAAATTCAATTATAATTCTTGTATTTGTATTTTGACTTAGCTCTTTAATTATTCACAAGAATACATATTGCGATATATATATATATATATATATATATATATATATATATATATATATATATATACATGTGGTGATTGGGAGTGACTGACTGGTAGCTAAGTTTGCAACTCAATTCTAGCTAACATAGCTTCTTTCTGGCAGACAGAATACAAAAATGTATCAAAAGTAATTTTCACAGTAAGCCAAATAAAGTCAGTCCTGTATAAATATTTAGTGTTTTTAAGTACCCTGCAAAATAACCTCTAAAAATAGTAGCCTCAGTATACTACGAAAGTACCAAATGTAGTCTAGCGAAATAAAATCTGTTATACAGAACAATTATTGAAACGGATTCATATTCAATTAAATATACGGGATTTCCCGAAGAGATGAAACTTTTAAGATGATTTTAGTTAAAATTTGTATGTTTTGTATATTTAAATAAAATATTTGGCCCAAGGAGACCAATAAATTATATAATTACTATGTTTCCATCTATGTTAATAGGTCTCATTAAATACTGAACTTAAATTTAATTTTAAATACAAAAATAGTACCACTGGGAAACTCGATCTCTTACATTAATACACTCATTTTCAGTTCTGTTAGGAATATTTGTATATATTCGCGTACATTTTTCTGCCTTTCCTAACATTACAATATTTCCAATATTGTCGCATTCGAAAATTATTTCAATTATTAAATTGAAATATTTAGCACTGTTTAAGTTTGTAAAATGGAATCATTCCGATACGCGACAATGAAGAAAATTATTTAACGTAAAGAAAGACAGAAAAATGTACTCGAATTTGTCCCTACAATAAATTTAAATGTGGACGAAGGAAATAAGGTACATAGGACTTTCGTGTATCGCATGTATCTTGAGGAACGCCTTTAAAGTATCACTTGGCTTTGCAGTTCCTACCTTTCCAAAATTTTAATTTCTCACAAAAGTCTTGTTCAATACTCAAAGAAAGTTGTGCTTCAACTGATCCATTTATTAGGTTTAAGTTTAATTTTTCCCCTAAAACAATAGGACACTATTATTTCCTACACAGGACGTAAGTTTAAATATAGTTATATTAAAATAACGCTATAAGACCCCATGTTGGATTTTACGGGTGAAATCATGGAATCAAGGTAAATGTTCACGTCATTACGAAAAGCCTCCCTTGTAAGATAAAGTATATGGAACGATGGATAAAAGTAGGTTGTAAGGAAGATGCCTAATAATCCTTTGGTACTAGGGACAGGGAATGTTCTAGGATGACATGAGGAGGGTGGCTGAGTTTACTTGCTCTCGACCAAGGTAGAAGGATGAAGATATATCTCTAAAGGCTAGTCAGTGAAGGATTGTAAGGGATTTCGAATAATTAAACTGTAGATAGGATTAGGGGATGCATTCTATATGGAATGCAGAAAGAATATAGACAAGAATATGCGTGTAGGCGGAATTACCTGGTACTGGAGGATCATTTACCTGTTATATTGGGGGAATTTATAGTAACAATGATGACGTGTTTTCTTATTTATGATAATTCTTTATTTATTACGTTTGTGAGTAATAAAAACTATATAGGACTCCATTTTTAGGGTGAAGCGACTGCCTGGAATATCTGTCTGAGCAATGTGTTAAATTACTGATTAATGACAAAACCTACGAGATATCGGCATCGCGACTAAAAGAATACAAAACATCGTTTGATAGTGGCGGCGTTTCAACCCATTTGTATGAAAAAAAACTAGTAAATAATTGGCGAATAATTGACATTTTGGAGACGAAATTACTTCATCTAAATTGAACAAAGCTTTTTTAATTTTAGAACCTTTTCAAAAAACTCCTCGCAAACATTTTTTTTTCCTAAGGACGGATCTGTAGACATTAGGATAATCACCAAAAAGAAAAAATTTGTTTTGATCTAATAGCATTCGTTGCCTTTGTTTTAGTCAGGCCTTATTTTACCAATAAATTACGTAGCTCTCTTAATAGGATAACATGTATATAAAGTTGGTTAATCTAAATAGCGTTGTAAGTAATGCATATCTGGCATGTTATAGGAAAAACGAGAATTACTAGTTTTTTTTTTTTTTTTTTTTTTTTTTTTATTAAAACTGGTCATTTCTGACCAACCATTAATTTACACAAAAGTATTTAATACAAAAAAAACGTTCTATTTAAAAACTCACAAACTGGTGTTTTTTTTTTTTTTTTTTTTTTTTTTTTTTTTTTTTTTTTCAATTCTAGCATTAAATTTTTATTAATTCTGTAATATATACCTCAACTAAAAAACAAATTATGGAGAAAGGAAGTTATCTCTATTTGTAACTTATTATTTGGTTCTTATGAGTGGAAAGGAATCAATACAGGAAATTTTATTACTTTTCAACTAGTAATTCGAGCTAAAATCGAATTACTAGTTGAAAAGTAATAAAATTTCCTGTATTGATTCCTTTCCACTCATAAGAACCAAATAATAAGTTACAAATAGAGATAACTTCCTTTCTCCATAATTTGTTTTTTAGTTGAGGTATATATTACAGAATTAATGAAAATTTAATGCTAGAATTGAAAAAAACCACCAGTTTGTGAATTTTTAAATAGAACGTTTTTTTGTATTAAATACTATTTGTTATTCTAAATTTCAAAAACATTGGTAATTAAAAATAAAATATAGTATATTAATTTCTAAAATAAATTTGTGCCTTATAGTTTTTGTTAGAAATTTAATTTTGTTATATATAATAACTGTTATATATAAATTATAAATTAACTTACCCTTAAACAAATATTCTTTGAGCTTAGCTTGTGAGGTTATGTTAAAAACAAATAAAAACATACACAAAAATCACAAATTAATCATTTATTTACTCATACGCGTTTCAATGTCCTAGTCATCATCATCAGTGACTGTTACTACTACAAACTCTAACTTACAACCCAGTATGAGTAAATAAATGAAACATTCCTGAGTTTTGTGTATGTTTTTAACTTACCATTGTTAATGTTTAAGAACGCAAAATTGTTAAAGAACTGTTTCCAACATCCTGCCTAAGTTCTATATTTATAAAATGTTAGGACAATTGAATTAACTATTGACTTGTTTTTATTCTAAAATGTTGTTTTTCTAGAGCTGGAAAGTGACTTAAATGAAAAATATCAATATAATGGTAATTATTGAATGATCGAAAGCTAATAACTTTTATTTTGGGATTAAAATATAAGACAAAATTAAAGGACATTGTAAATGGATACGAATTTTAATTTTTTTTCAAATTGTGTAATTAAAATTAGTAATGCAAGCAAAATTAATAAAAGTGTAAAATATAAGTTTTCTTCTACTTTTATTACTGATTTTTCCTTACCACTTTCTAATTTTTTTTTTAAATTGTAAAATTAAAATTAGCAAAAAACCTAATAAAGTGGTAAAATATGAGATTTTCTCTATTTTTAATACTATTACTTCTTATAAAGTATAAAAGTATTGAATCTTTGATGTTAGTTTTTTGCTTTTCAAAATTGCTTCGCTCTCAGAAAGCTATGAAGTATATTTTCTTTTCGATATAATTACTTTCTAAATTATAAGTGAATAAAAGTATTAATTCAGAATTTTATAATGATTCCCTAAGAGGGAGAAAGAGAGATAGAAAAAGAGAGAGAGAGAGAGTGAGAAAGAAAGAGATGGAGAGAGACAGAAAGGAGAGAGAAGGCTAATGCGAAGGAAAGAGAAGAAGAAATTGCAGACATAAATAACGTCTTTATGTTCGAAGATAGCTACAAGAGTAAAGTTATGAATTTAGAGACAGAGATTAATAGATAGATGGAGAGAGAGAGAGAGAGAGAGAGAAAGGAAGAGAGAGAGAGAGAAAGGAAGAGAGAGAGAGAGAGAGAGAGAGAGAGGGGGAGGGAGAGAGAGAGGGAGGGAGAGAGAGAGAGTGGGAAAGAGAGAGAGAGAGAGAGAGGGAGAGAGAGAGGGAGAGAGAGAGGGAGAGAGAGAGAGGGAGAGAGAGAGAGAGGGAAAGAGAGAGAGAGAGGGAAAGAGAGAGAGAGAGAGAGAGAGGGAGAGGGAGAGAAAGGAAGAGAGAGAGAGAGAGAGAGAAGGAGAGAGTTATACAGATTTATATCTTTGTGTTTCAATGTATAAATAAGAATTTATAGACTTCAGTTGCAAAGACCAAACATTGAGTTCACAATAAAACATCTTTTTCACACTAAAACGCCGGAAACATTGTCCGAACGCAACCGAGTTCGTAAAATAAAAAGAAGGTCAGAGATTCTTATGAGAAAAACGTTGACAGCTGACCAAGCAACTGTTCCCACAACGGATTCAATAAAAACATCCAAAATAAAGGGCAAAATCGAGACCAACTGGGATAAAGTTCTGCACTAAATTTCATCATTCTCTTTTCAAGCTTTCTCTAAAGACATTATGTATATGCGAGTACTATTTCAACTTTGGTCTTTTATCTCTTCTTATGTATAATATTTTCACTATACAATATGTCATGGTAATTCCCCTAAACACATATCGTTAATTTTTCATAATATTTTTTTAAACTAAATAATAAAACATTAATAGTTTTAAAAAATAATTAGAGCCCAGCTGTAGTAAGATGAACTCACTAATATAACCTAACTATTGGAATTATTAAACGATTTTATAAGGTCATTGGAAATCATGTAACACGTATTTAAAGTACCTTTTATTGAAAAAATAAATTTTACAATAATTATTGTTAGACATAAATAATGGGAAAATAAGAAATCAAGCAATTAAATTATAAATTACAATAATAAACTAGTTTTAAATTGAGTGAAATAATAATAAACATTTTCTGCAATAAATACTAGAATGTTAAAAATGCCTTGACATCTGCTATTTAATATGTTTTCTACTTGGATTTATTTCGCATTACAAGTTTATTATGATGTGTTACTTTAAATCATATTCTCAGGTGAGTAGCGGAAAAACAAGTATCTTCACCAAAATTGAGATCATATCTTCTTTCTGTAACCGAACCACCCTAAGCGTTGTCGCAAACTTAATATTTCCAAAACTACGGACCGTTATTCAGATCTACATACGTACTCTTTTCTATTCTTCTTCCTTCAAGTGTTTTAATTTTAAATTTCTTTTCAATTTCGATAAATAGTTGGTCTACTTCATATATGCAATACTGAACTCGCGATGCTCTGGTCCCTTTAAATCCTGCAGCAAGAATAACGAGTAAATTTCTTGAATTAACCGTTTTATAGCTGGATACCAAAACAATTCTAGCAGCACACTATAGGTACTTGAAACGTTCAACGGAATGAAAACACTCTTACATTTATATATGTTGTCTGACCTCGGCAATGATGTATTCAACCCTTCGCGTCCTTACACCCTGTAATAACAATACAAAGTTACAATCACTTAAAAAGTAAATATTTTATTTCTAACATATTATATGACACAATTATTGCTGAAATTATTATCTATAACGACTGCAATTAAATATTAATACTAGAGTACTTGATTTAGGTTATACAGTATTTCATTACGTTTTAGAGGACTTTAGGTTTTGGAGCAAAGGCGGAGTTAAAGGTAAACCAACCATTAACGGGAAAGAGCTAGTTATTTAACAAAGGATATTTATTTTATTTTCAAACAATAACGTTGCTATATTCACACCACAAAAAATTAAGAAAGGCTTCGAAGACACTCTAATGGTTGAGGATGGAGTTTTAGACGTTGTTGATATATTGCTTGAAGAAGAGGTTGAGGTCATAACAGAAGTGACCTTCGTTGTAGAAGATGTAGTCGTTGAAGAAACCGTAGTGGTAGGTGCAGTAGTAATGGTTGGTGAGGAGGTAGTGGTAGGTGCAGTAGTAATGGTTGGTGACGACGTAGTAGTAGGTAATTCCCTTGTAATGGTTGGTGACAACGTAGTAGTAGGTAATTCCCTTGTAATGGTTGGTGACAACGTAGTAGTAGGTAATTCAGTTGTAATGGTTGGTGAGGAGGTGGTAGTAGGTAATTTAGATGTAATGGTTGGTGACGACGTAGTAGTAGGTAAATCACTTGTAATGGTTGGTGACGACGTAGTATTAGGTAATTCACTTGTAATGGTTGGTGACGACGTAGTAGTAGGTAATTCCCTAGTAATGGTTGGTGACAACGTAGTAGTAGGTAATTCAGTTGTAATGGTTGGTGAGGAGGTAGTAGTAGGTAATTTAGATGTAATGGTTGGTGACGACGTAGTAGTAGGTAAATCACTTGTAATGGTTGGTGACGACGTAGTAGTAGGTAATTCACTTGTAATGGTTGGTGACGACGTAGTAGTAGGTAATTCAGTTGTAATGGTTGGTGACGGCGTAGTAGTAGGTAATTCAGTTGTAATGGTTGGTGACGGCGTAGTAGTAGGTAATTCACTTGTCATAGTTGGTGACGACGTAGTAGTAGGTAATTCACTTGTAATGGTTGGTGACGACGTAGTAGTAGGTAATTCAGTTGTAATGGTTGGTGACGACGTAGTAGTAGGTAATTCAGTTGTAATGGTTGGTGACGACGTAGTAGTAGGTGACTCAATTGTAATGGTTGGTGACGATGTAGTAGTAGGTAACTCGGTTGTAATTGTTGGTGACGACGTAGTAGTAGGTAATTCACTTGTCATGGTTGGTGACGACGTAGTAGTAGGTAATTCAGTTGTAATGGTTGATGACGACGTAGTAGTAGGTAATTCAGTTGTAATGGTTGGTGACGACGTAGTAGTAGGTAATTCAGTTGTAATGGTTGGTGACGACGTAGTAGTAGGTAATTCAGTTGTAATTGTTGGTGACGACGTAGTAGTAGGTAATTCAGTTGTAATGGTTGGTGACGACGTAGTAGTAGGTATTTCAGTTGTAATGGTTGATGACGACGTAGTAGTAGGTAATTCAGTTGTAATGGTTGGTGACGACGTAGTAGTAGGTAATTCAGTTGTAATGGTTGGTGACGACGTAGTAGTAGGTAATTCAGTTGTAATGGTTGGTGACGACGTAGTAGTAGGTATTTCAGTTGTAATGGTTGGTGACGACCTAGTAGTAGGTAATTCAGTTGTAATGGTTGGTGACGACGTAGTAGTAGGTAATTCAGTTGTAATGGTTGGTGACGACGTAGTAGTAGGTAATTCAGTTGTAATGGTTGGTGACGACGTAGTAGTAGGTAATTCAGTTGTAATGGTTGGTGACGACGTAGTAGTAGGTAATTCAGTTGTAATGGTTGGTGACGGCGTAGTAGTAGGTAATTCAGTTGTAATGGTTGGTGACGACGTAGTAGTAGGTAATTCAGTTGTAATGGTTGGTGACGACGTAGTAGTAGGTAATTCAGTTGTAATGGTTGGTGACGATGTAGTAGTAGGTAATTCAGTTGTAATGGTTGGTGACGACGTAGTAGTAGGTAATTCAGTTGTAATGGTTGGTGACGACGTAGTAGTAGGTAATTCAGTTGTAATGGTTGGTGACGACGTAGTAGTAGGTAATTCAGTTGTAATGGTTGGTGACGACGTAGTAGCAGGTAATTCAGTTGTAATGGTTGGTGACGACGTAGTAGTAGGTAATTCAGTTGTAATGGTTGGTGACGACGTAGTAGTAGGTATTTCAGTTGTAATGGTTGATGACGACGTAGTAGTAGGTAATTCAGTTCTAATGGTTGGTGACGACGTAGTAGTAGGTAATTCAGTTGTAATGGTTGGTGACGACGTAGTAGTAGGTAATTCAGTTGTAATGGTTGGTGACGACGTAGTAGTAGGTATTTCAGTTGTAATGGTTGGTGACGACCTAGTAGTAGGTAATTCAGTTGTAATGGTTGGTGACGACGTAGTAGTAGGTAATTCAGTTGTAATGGTTGGTGACGACGTAGTAGTAGGTAATTCAGTTGTAATGGTTGGTGACGACGTAGTAGTAGGTAATTCAGTTGTAATGGTTGGTGACGACGTAGTAGTAGGTAATTCAGTTGTAATGGTTGGTGACGACGTAGTAGTAGGTAATTCAGTTGTAATGGTTGGTGACGACGTAGTAGTAGGTAATTCAGTTGTAATGGTTGGTGACGACGTAGTAGTAGGTAATTCAGTTGTAATGGTTGGTGACGACGTAGTAGTAGGTAATTCAGTTGTAATGGTTGGTGACGACGTAGTAGTAGGTAATTCAGTTGTAATGGTTGGTGACGACGTAGTAGTAGGTAATTCAGTTGTAATGGTTGGCGACGACGTAGTAGTAGGTAATTCAGTTGTAATGGTTGGTGACGACGTAGTAGTAGGTAATTCAGTTGTAATGGTTGGTGACGACGTAGTAGTAGGTAATTCAGTTGTAATGGTTGTTGACGACGTAGTAGTAGGTAATTCAGTTGTAATTGTTGGTGACGACCTAGTAGTAGGAAATTCACTTGTAATGGTTGGTGACGGCGTAGTAGTAGGTAATTCACTTGTAATGGTTGGTGACGACGTAGTAGTAGGTAACTCGGTTGTAATTGTTGGTGACGACGTAGTAGTAGGAAATTCACTTGTAAAGGTTGGTGACGACGTAGTAGTAGGTAATTCAGTTGTAATGGTTGGTGACGGCGTAGTAGTAGGTAATTCAGTTGTAATGGTTGGTGACGGCGTAGTAGTAGGTATTTCACTTGTAATGGTTGGTGACGATTCAGTAGTAGGTATTTCACTTGTAATGGTTGGTGACGACGTAGTAGTAGGTAATTCAGTTGTAATGGTTGGTGACGGCGTAGTAGTAGGTAATTCACTTGTCATGGTTGGTGACGACGTAGTAGTAGGTAATTCAGTTGTAATGGTTGGTGACGACGTAGTAGTAGGTAATTCAGTTGTAATGGTTGGTGACGGCGTAGTAGTAGGTAATTCACTTGTCATGGTTGGTGACGACGTAGTAGTAGGTAATTCAGTTGTAATGGTTGGTGACGACGTAGTAGTAGGTAATTCAGTTGTAATGGTTGGTGACGACGTAGTAGTAGGTAACTCAGTTGTAATGGTTGGTGACGATGTAGTAGTAGGTAACTCGGTTGTAATTGTTGGTGACGACGTAGTAGTAGGTAATTCACTTGTCATGGTTGGTGACGACGTAGTAGTAGGTAATTCAGTTGTATTGGTTGGTGAGGAGGTGGTAGTAGGTAATTTAGATGTAATGGTTGGTGACGACGTAGTAGTAGGTAATTCAGTTGTAATGGTTGGTGACGACGTAGTAGTAGGTAAATCACTTGTAATGGTTGGTGACGACGTAGTAGTATGTAATTCACTTGTAATGGTTGGTGACGACGTAGTAGTAGGTAATTCAGTTGTAATGGTTGGTGACGGCGTAGTAGTAGGTAATTCAGTTGTAATGGTTGGTGACGGCGTAGTAGTAGGTAATTCACTTGTCATGGTTGGTGACGACGTAGTAGTAGGTAATTCAGTTGTAATGGTTGGTGACGACGTAGTAGTAGGTAATTCAGTTGTAATGGTTGGTGACGACGTAGTAGTAGGTAATTCAGTTGTAATGGTTGGTGACGACGTAGTAGTAGGTAACTCAGTTGTAATGGTTGGTGACGATGTAGTAGTAGGTAACTCGGTTGTAATTGTTGGTGACGACGTAGTAGTAGGTAATTCACTTGTCATGGTTGGTGACGACGTAGTAGTAGGTAATTCAGTTGTAATGGTTGGTGACGACGTAGTAGTAGGTAATTCAGTTGTAATGGTTGGTGACGACGTAGTAGTAGGTAATTCACTTGTCATGGTTGGTGACGACGTAGTAGTAGGTAATTCAGTTGTAATGGTTGGTGACGACGTAGTAGTAGGTAATTCAGTTGTAATGGTTGGCGACGAAGTAGTAGTAGGTAATTCAGTTGTAATGGTTGGTGACGACGTAGTAGTAGGTAATTCAGTTGTAATGGTTGGTGACGACGTAGTAGTAGGTAATTCAGTTGTAATGGTTGGTGAAGACGTAGTAGTAGGTAATTCAGTTGTAATGGTTGGTGACGACGTAGTAGTAGGTAATTCAGTTGTAATGGTTGGTGACGGGGAAGTAGTAGGTAATTCACTTGTAATGGTTGGTGACGACGTAGTAGTAGGTAACTCGGTTGTAATTGTTGGTGACGACGTAGTAGTAGGAAATTCACTTGTAATGGTTGGTGACGGCGTAGTAGTAGGTAATTCAGTTGAATTGGTTGGTGACGGCGTAGTAGTAGGTATTTCACTTGTAATGGTTGGTGACGACGTAGTAGTAGGTAATTCAGTTGTAATGGTTGGTGACGGCGTAGTAGTAGGTAATTCACTTGTCATGGTTGGTGACGACGTAGTAGTAGGTAATTCAGTTGTAATGGTTGGTGACGGCGTAGTAGTAGGTAATTCACTTGTCATGGTTGATGACGACGTAGTAGTAGGTAATTCAGTTGTAATGGTTGGTGACGACGTAGTAGTAGGTAATTCAGTTGTAATGGTTGGTGACGACGTAGTAGTAGGTAATTCAGTTGTAATTGTTGGTGACGACGTAGTAGTAGGTAATTCAGTTGTAATGGTTGGTGACGACGTAGTAGTAGGTAATTCAGTTGTAATGGTTGGTGACGACCTAGTAGTAGGAAATTCACTTGTAATGGTTGGTGACGGCGTAGTAGTAGGTAATTCAGTTGTAATGGTTGGTGACGACGTAGTAGTAGGTAATTCAGTTGTAATGGTTGGTGACGACGTAGTAGTAGGTAAGTCAGTTGTAATGGTTGGTGACGGCGTAGTAGTAGGTAATTCACTTGTAATGGTTGGTGACGACGTAGTAGTAGGTAACTCGGTTGTAATTGTTGGTGACGACGTAGTAGTAGGAAATTCACTTGTAATGGTTGGTGACGACGTAGTAGTAACTAATTCAGTTGTAATGGTTGGTGACGGCGTAGTAGTAGGTAATTCAGTTGTATTGGTTGGTGACGGCGTAGTAGTAGGTATTTCACTTGTAATGGTTGGTGACGACGTAGTAGTAGGTAATTCAGTTGTAATGGTTGGTGACGGCGTAGTAGTAGGTAATTCACTTGTCATGGTTGGTGACGACGTAGTAGTAGGTAATTCACTTGTCATGGTTGGTGACGACGTAGTAGTAGGTAATTCAGTTGTAATGGTTGGTGACGGCGTAGTAGTAGGTAATTCACTTGTCATGGTTGGTGACGACGTAGTAGTAGGTAATTCAGTTGTAATGGTTGGTGACGACGTAGTAGTAGGTAATTCAGTTGTAATGGTTGGTGACGACGTAGTAGTAGGTAATTCAGTTGTAATGGTTGGTGACGACGTAGTAGTAGGTAATTCAGTTGTAATGGTTGGTGACGGCGTAGTAGTAGGTAATTCACTTGTCATGGTTGGTGACGACGTAGTAGTAGGTAATTCAGTTGTAATGGTTGGTGACGGCGTAGTAGTAGGTAATTCAGTTGTAATGGTTGGTGACGACGTAGTAGTAGGTAATTCAGTTGTAATGGTTGGTGACGACGTAGTAGTAGGTAACTCAGTCGTAATGGTTGGTGACGATGTAGTAGTAGGTAATTCACTTGTATTGGTTGGTGACGACGTAGTAGTAGGTAATTCAGTTGTAATGGTTGGTGACGACGTAGTAGTAGGTAATTCAGTTGTAATGGTTGGTGACGACGTAGTAGTAGGTAATTCAGTTGTAATGGTTGGTGACGACGTAGTAGTAGGTAATTCAGTTGTAATGGTTGGTGACGACGTAGTAGTAGGTAACTCGGTTGTAATTGTTGGTGACGACGTAGTAGTAGGTAATTCACTTGTATTGGTTGGTGACGACGTAGTAGTAGGTAATTCAGTTGTAATGGTTGGTGACGACGTAGTAGTAGGTAACTCAGGTGTAATGGTTGGTGACGATGTAGTAGTAGGTAATTCACTTGTCATGGTTGGTGACGACGTAGTAGTAGGTAATTCAGTTGTAATGGTTGGTGACTGCGTAGTAGTAGATAATTCACTTGTCATGGTTGGTGACGACGTAGTAGTAGGTAATTCACTTGTAATGGTTGGTGACGACGTAGTAGTAGGTAATTCAGTTGTAATGGTTGGTGACGGCGTAGTAGTAGGTAATTCAGTTGTAATGGTTGGTGACGGCGTAGTAGTAGGTATTTCACTTGTCATGGTTGGTGACGACGTAGTAGTAGGTAATTCACTTGTAATGGTTGGTGACGACGTAGTAGTAGGTAATTCAGTTGTAATGGTTGGTGACGACGTAGTAGTAGGTAATTCAGTTGTAATGGTTGGTGACGGCGTAGTAGTAGGTAATTCAGTTGTAATGGTTGGTGACGACGTAGTAGTAGGTAATTCAGTTGTAATGGTTGGTGACGACGTAGTAGTAGGTAACTCGGTTGTAATTGTTGGTGACGACGTAGTAGTAGGTAATTCACTTGTCATGGTTGGTGACGACGTAGTAGTAGGTAATTCAGTTGTAATGGTTGGTGACGACGTAGTAGTAGGTAATTCAGTTGTAATGGTTGGTGACTGCGTAGTAGTAGGTAATTCACTTGTCGTGGTTGGTGACGACGTAGTAATAGGTAATTCACTTGTAATAGTTGGTGACGACGTAGTAGTAGGTAATTCAGTTGTAATAGATGGTGACGGCGTAGTAGTAGGTAGTTCAGTTGTAATGGTTGGTGACGGCGTAGTAGTAGGTAATTCACTTGTCATGGTTGGTGACGACGTAGTAGTAGGTAATTCACTTGTAATGGTTGGTGACGACGTAGTAGTAGGTAATTCAGTTGTAATGGTTGGTGACGACGTAGTAGTAGGTAATTCAGTTATAATGGTTGGTGACGTCGTAGTAGTAGGTAACTCAGTTGTAATGGTTGGTGACGATGTAGTAGTAGGTAACTCGGTTGTAATTGTTGGTGACGACGTAGTAGTAGGTAATTCACTTGTCATGGTTGGTGACGACGTAGTAGTAGGTAATTCAGTTGTAATGGTTGGTGACGACGTAGTAGTAGGTAATTCAGTTGTATTGGTTGGTGACGGCGTAGTAGTAGGTATTTCACTTGTAATGGTTGGTGACGACGTAGTAGTAGGTAATTCAGTTGTAATAGTTGGTGACGGCGTAGTAGTAGGTAATTCACTTGTCATGGTTGGTGACGACGTAGTAGTAGGTAATTCAGTTGTAATGGTTGGTGACGACGTAGTAGTAGGTAATTCAGTTGTAATGGTTGGTGACGGCGTAGTAGTAGGTAATTCACTTGTCATGGTTGGTGACGACGTAGTAGTAGGTAATTCAGTTGTAATGGTTGGTGACGACGTAGTAGTAGGTAATTCAGTTGTAATGGTTGGTGACGACGTAGTAGTAGGTAATTCAGTTGTAATGTTTGGTGACGACGTAGTAGTAGGTAATTCAGTTGTAATGGTTGGTGACGACGTAGTAGTAGGTAATTCAGTTGTAATTGTTGGTGACGACGTAGTAGTAGGTAATTCAGTTGTAATGGTTGGTGACGACGTAGTAGTAGGTAATTCAGTTGTAATGGTTGGTGACGACCTAGTAGTAGGAAATTCACTTGTAATGGTTGGTGACGGCGTAGTAGTAGGTAATTCACTTGTAATGGTTGGTGACGACGTAGTAGTAGGTAACTCGGTTGTAATTGTTGGTGACGACGTAGTAGTAGGAAATTCACTTGTAATGGTTGGTGACGACGTAGTAGTAGGTAATTCAGTTGTAATGGTTGGTGACGGCGTAGTAGTAGGTAATTCAGTTGTATTGGTTGGTGACGGCGTAGTAGTAGGTATTTCACTTGTAATGGTTGGTGACGACCTAGTAGTAGGTATTTCACTTGTAATGGTTGGTGACGACGTAGTAGTAGGTAATTCAGTTGTAATGGTTGGTGACGGCGTAGTAGTAGGTAATTCACTTGTCATGGTTGGTGACGACGTAGTAGTAGGTAATTCAGTTGTAATGGTTGGTGACGACGTAGTAGTAGGTAATTCAGTTGTAATGGTTGGTGACGACGTAGTAGTAGGTAATTCACTTGTCATGGTTGGTGACGACGTAGTAGTAGGTAATTCAGTTGTAATGGTTGGTGACGACGTAGTAGTAGGTAATTCACTTGTCATGGGTGGTGACGGCGTAGTAGTAGGTAATTCACTTGTCATGGTTGGTGACGACGTAGTAGTAGGTAATTCACTTGTCATGGTTGGTGACGGCGTAGTAGTAGGTAATTCACTTGTCATGGTTGGTGACGGCGTAGTAGTAGGTAATTCACTTGTCATGGTTGGTGACGACGTAGTAGTAGGTAATTCAGTTGTAATGGTTGGTGACGGCGTAGTAGTAGGTAATTCACTTGTCATGGTTGGTGACGGCGTAGTAGTAGGTAATTCAGTAGTATGGGTTGGTGACGGCGTAGTAGTAGGTAATTCAGTTGTAATGGTTGGTGACGACGTAGTAGTAGGTAATTCAGTTGAAATGGTTGGTGACGACGTAGTAGTAGTTAATTCAGTTGTAATGGTTGGTGACGACGTAGTAGTAGGTAATTCAGTTGTAATGGTTGGTGACGATGTAGTAGTAGGTAACTCGGTTGTATTGGTTGGTGACGACGTAGTAGTAGGTATTTCACTTGTAATGGTTGGTGACGACGTAGTATTAGCTGATTCGGTTGTATTGTTTGTCATCGACGTAATGGTAGATGGTTCAGTTGTAATGGTTGGTAATGACGATGTACTGAAAAGTGTTGATGAGGAGGTCGTTGATGGCGATTTTGGCTGTAACCAGTCTATGTATGACGTCACATTAGTAAAATACCCTCTATTTGTAGCAGGTGCTAATCCAACAACCCTGGTATTGCACACCATTGGACTTCCAACATCATTCTAAAACAGAAAGACTAAGTTTGATGTTGAGTTATTTAGAGTATAGTTAGTAAGAAATATTCTCAGCGGTAAAAATTAAAAGAGACAATTCTAATTCTCACCACTCATGAGTTTAACAGAAACAAACACACTAGTTTATAACATGATTAGACTAGTCTCAGTGTCGATGTCGCCTTCCTCAGTCCTTGGCTACTACTAACCTATTTTGTCAAACTATCGATCAACAATAAGACTAACAAGATAAAACATATAAAATCAAGCAATAAAAATAATCAAACCCTGGATCACAAACTTCCTTACACAGAAAAGTTTTCTGTTACCAATAATATTATTAATTATTTTTCATTTTTGTTCTTTTTCTCTTTAACTTTCGATCAATGTACGGACCAGCTTTTATCAAGTTTTCAACTTTTTTAAAAAGAGTCATTTTATTCAAATTAACATTCAAATAACATTTATCCGCTTTTAGAAAGACCACATTTCTACTTCTAAAATCCTTCTCCCTGTCAAAATATTTATTGTTCAACCAGAAACGTTTCTTGTAAATTAAAGGTTTGCCTTTTTCCAACTTCTGTGCAATTTCCGATGTAATGCGAGTTTTCACGTCACTTCTTAAAACGTTTATTCCCATTTCGATATCATTTATTAAATTTTTCTTTTTTTTCAAAATTATACTTAAAACCTACATTTAATAATTCTACTCCACTTTTGCTTCAGGCATAATTGCTCCATTGATAAATGCGGTTTCGTACATTGGCGTGAAGAGAAAGCCAATAACAAAATTTGTAACTGAGGCAAATGATGCATTAAAAAGCTGTAAGAATTTGATCGATGGAAATCTCATAAAGAAACTAACTGTTTGTAATGCGTTTTTACGTAAGCTGTATTGTTTAAAAAAAGATCATGAGGTAGAAAAAAGTATGAGGCCTATTGTTTCTGGTGTAAGCTCGCTTATTGGATTTCCATGTGGTTGGTAGCAAGTTTGAATAAAATAATTCCGACTTCCACTTTTTCAGTAAAGAACAGAATTGATTTCGTTAAAATTCAGGAAAATGTTAACTTGGTTTAGTTCTAGTACATGGTATTCCTTAATGTTGTCTCCTTATAACCCGTTTTTACCCCGTAAAGGAAACTATGTGTATGATAAATGAGTGGCTGAAAGGTGGAAGAGTTCCTCAACCTTGAGGAATCTACTGTTAAAAAAAATATTTCCACCGTTTAAAACTTTCCAAGAGTCAGAACAGTTCCAAGTTTAACAGCAAGGTTTACAAGCGGGAAAATGGGGAACACTCTGTCTAGTTTCTTTGTAAATTTCTTTATGTGCAAGTTTGAGACTAAGGCTAAAGAAACAATGGAATTTTTCCCACGGGTCTGTAGACGGGTTGCGGATGATGTGTTTGTTATTTTTTATGGAAAGAAAACCCTTGATGAATTTTGTCAGGATCTTAATAATTCTTTCCTTTGATAAAGATTACCACTGAGGTAAAGGTTAAGAACAGCATTGCCTTTCTGCATGTAGACTAATGGTGACGACAGCAAACTGTAGGTTTTCTTTTGATGTTTATAGGAAGCCTAAGCAAAGTTTCAGGTGCACTCCATATGATTCACACAACCCGAAAGAGCACACATTAGCATCATTTCGCAGTATGGCACACCGTTTAGTTCATTCCATATTAACAAGAGAAAACTATTTGAAAGAACTAAACATGATATATGGAATAACTGATTTTAACGGATTCGGTTTTGATCTAGTACGGAGTATCATGAAAAAGCCGAATTAAAGGAAAAGAGATTGGGTAGAACAACCTCAGAAGGAACCAGAAAACAACTGGGTAAGGTTAGCTTACAACCCTCCGCTATATAGCGTTGCCAAGAAGTGCCCCATGAAGTATGAAGTGTCGGCGGCTTCAAGATGGAGATTGGGTAGAATACTTGAATCTCCGAAGGACGGGGAAACCAGTTGGAGTATTAGGACAAGAAGCCGGGAGCACTTTGCTCATTTTAAAAATAAGTTGGAATACTCAGCGATGGACAAGCATTGCCTGGGCAACCAGCATTATTTTAAGTCTGACCATCCAAAGTTATTGAAACAAGTTACGAGGTACAACAATCTAGATGCTTGGAAGACATTGTTTATTAACAAATTTCAAGATGTCTCAGTAAACAATGAGTCGGGCCCAGTCTAGGGCTTCTCTCTTCTGTATCCAAATTCTGTGTTGTTCCGCTAAGCAAGTGATTCATAACTGTTTTTCTTTGTTTCAGATCTAATAAGTGTTAAATTAGTTGCTACGGCTACGTGGATAAAATGTTGAATAATCTGTAAGTGTTGATGTTTGTTTATCTTGACTCTGTTTTTAGTTTTAATTTTGTATGAACCGATTTTATTAGTGAATTGTTTATAATGTGTATTTTTATATATTATATGATTTTTATTTATTTTAACTGTGTAACCTTTGTTTAGGAATTGTTTGTTGATGATAGTGCTAGATAAGGGGGGGACAAAATATTAATAATAAAAACAATAATGTAAATTAGACAACTCTCATGAGTAAAAAATGTTGTGCTCTGTAGTGATTAATTTTATTGCTTGATTTTGTATGTTTTATCTTGTTTGTTCTATTTAACTTGTACGATAACTTAAAAATATGTTAGTAGTAGCACTGAGGAAGGCGAAACTAGTTTGTTTTGTGTTTGTTTATTAAACACTAATTTTTTGTGAGATTTTGAGTTCTCTATTTTGACTATTACCTTTGACCTTTACCTTTATTAACTAAATTTGATTTAATACTATGTTTGCTGTTTCAGACGTAATATTTGTTATATTAGACATCATCCTTACTTTGTTAAAGTATTTACGGGTTGTATAAATTTTGATGTTTATTTATTAATCTTTGACTTGGCTTCTGTTACTAACTTTCTGTTTTTTAGTTATAATTTTGTATAAACCTATTTTATAATGTGAATTGTTTATAGCGCGTATTTATATAACATATCGTGATGATGCGGGATAAGAAAGAAAAAGAAAAACCATTATTATTAATAATAACAGTAATGTAGGTAGATAACTCTCATGAGCCTAGAGGTTTGTGCTCCGCGGTTAGATTATTTTTATTGCTTGAATTTTATGTTTTATATTGTTTGTTTTATTGTTGTACGATAGCTTGAAGAAATAAGTTAGCAGTAGCCAAGCATTGAGGAAGGCGACATCATCGCTGAAACTAGTCTGATTATATATACATTCCATCATCTACATAGCGAACCCAATAACCATTTTTATAATTTCATTTATTTTATTATCTAATTGTTGTAAAAATATTTCAGGTAATATATTTGATAATGGCGGGCCCATAGCAAGACCATCTTCTAGTTTGTAAATTTTGACATTGTATGAAAAATAATAATGATTTAATATTATTTTGAGTGTATATACATTTTTTTATCTTTCTCGTGTTGTAATTTATATATATATATATATATATATATATATATATATATATGTTATAATGTCTTATGGAACAAATATATTTTTAGTTAAAATTGAATAATACTAGGCGTCTACTATAAAGGGTTGACCAACCGCAGGAAAACGTATTGTTTTGTAATGATATTTCCTTGTACAGGCACGCACTTGGTCTCAATGTTCAATGTTTTGGTCACATTTCGAAAATCTTATTATAATATAATATTGCTAATAGTATATAAAATTCAACAATCATTTATCTACCATCTTACATGATAAAATGTTCTTCATGCATATAGGTTTGAACTTTGAAGTGATTGTACAAAGAAAGATTTAGTTTGACCCTAAAACGTTTCACTTTCACACTGGTAAACAATGTTAATTCATTTACACACAAAATTACGCAACTCAATACATACACTTTCACCATTAAATATATACATAAATTTACATAAAATGTGAAATTAATTATAGAAATCTATAATGGTATTCTATAAATAAATTGTAGATATATATAACTAACGCACGGTAAACGATAACTGTCAATAAAAGTGAATGAGCTGACTAAAATAAATGAGACAATGACCAAAATGCGTAGACTTCCGAACGAGTAGTTAGCCATAATAATGTAAACAAATGTCAGCTAATCACGGGTATAAATAGATTAGGATGTGGCATAAGCATTATCCATGTCTGCGTTTACATTACCTAAACTGACTTTATGAAGTTAATATATTACTGTTGTAAGTAATTTTATCCACCATTAAGTGCAATGATTTTACTTTGTGTGATGAGGCACCTTACGGTCACTCGACCATTGTCGAATCACTGATATTTTTCTGGTGTAGATGTTCGGTCCGTGATGTTGGTATTTGTTGACGTTACACGCATTTTCTCTTGATCTGCGTGTATGATGTTTTTATATAGTATGTCTTCTGTATATGTGGTCTATAAGTTCATTAAATTGTTGTGTGTGTTTTTATAAATGTGGTATTTTTCTAGTGAGTTTAGTTCTATTGGGTTATTATTTATTTCAAGTATGGTTAGGTTATTTTCGTAGTTTGTTATTTCATGTTTATGTGATATTAGGTGTGCTGCAAAATTTGATGTTTTTGTATTTTTATTTTTGAATGCTCTGTAATGTTCTTCAAATCTTATTCCTAAAATATAAATACACCAATAACAAAATAGAAAAACTAACAAATATATACAACAAAGAATACTACACTCCAACATACAAACCAAACAACAAAATAATAAAATATCTTAATAACACAAACCACAAAACAAATACAGAAAAACATAACCTATCAGGAGTTTACAAAATTACATGTAACGACTGCAATGCATTTTACATATGGAAAACGACCAGATCATTAAATATTAACAATTAATTATACACAATATCACTATTAATTATATTTATTATTAGTAATACTTTAAACCTCTGGTACTTGATGTTATAGCAGGATGTTCTATCTCTGAACAAGACCAATCATTTGCAAAGTGGGATAAACGCAAATCAATGCCTAAAGTAATAGTTTCTGCAAATCCAATAGAGAGCAATACAGTATTGCGTTGTAAAACACACGACACAAGAAGAAAATAAGTAATACAATTTTTTAATTTTAAAAGTCAATTCCTACTTAAATCAACAAAGAAAACATTTTACTTTATAATTACAATTAATTTAAATATGTATTTACCTATGTCAGAATAACAATACAGAGTGACAAAATAGAAAGCGAATTTCTTTGCAATTTCCTATTTTTGTTTTCATGTATGGTGTTGGACTATTATTTTCGTTTGGTAGTATTTATACGCTCTTTTTCGTCGCTTGCATTGTATTGTAGTTTCTTTTCTCTTTCCTTTCACACTGTCCGTTTCTGAAGCAAGGTTCGCTAACGTTAATCCAGTTTGTTTCTTTATTTTACTCTTTTCATTCATTTTTAATCCTAAAGCATTATTTGTGATGTTGTGTGGTATCCATGGTAACAATTTAAGGTTATACAATGGAGGTTTGTCCATTGTATAGATCTTTTGAGAGGTTCATTTCTATCTATGTAAAGTTGGTTTAGTGTCAAAAAGTGCTAGACTTTGATGAACATGAGATACACATTTCGAAACCGACCCAGATTCCCACATTTTTGTAATTCAATCATTGAATAAATATTTAGAAGAACTTTGTTAAAATTAGTTAGGTTTTTTTTACAAAAATGTATTTCAACTTGATTGGATGTAAAAACGTATTTATTAACGATTGAAAATTCGTACAATATATATATATATATATATATATATATATATATAAATATAAAATACGTTTTCTTGTTTAATAATTTAAAAACAACACAGGTTATTCAAATACAAGAATATTTATTATTTTATATCCAAAGCTTTTCGTTGGCAAACAGTACCAACATCATCAGGAATCTTTTTAACAACAGTTTTCTTTTTATAACCGTTTTCTAATGCAATTTGATAAATTATGTTTTTTTCTTTTATTTTATTTTCTTCATTCATGGGTATTTTATGCATTCTATATAATAAGTTATATAAAGCAGCCATTTTTTGATTATATGGATGATTAGATTTATTTGGTATAATTTGGTTTGTCAAAGTTGGTTTACGGTATATCATATATTCAAATTTTTCATTTTTTCTTATTATTGTCAAATCTAGAAAATTTATTTTGTTATTTGTTTCAATTTCATAAGTAAATTTGATTTTATTATTAATTTTATTTATTTTATCCAAAATATTTGTTAAATTTATATTATTATTGTTTGATATATACATTCCATCATCTACATAGCGAAGCCAATAACCAGTTTTATCATATATTTTTATAATTTCATTTATTTTATTATCTAATTGTTGTAAAAATATTTCAGATAATATATTTGATAATGGCGAGCCCATAGCAAGACCATCCTCTTGTTTATAAATTTTGTCATTATATGAAAAATAATTTTGATTTAATATTATTTTGAGTGTATTTAAAATTTCTAATGTTAATTTTTTATCTTTCTCATGTTCCAATTTAGATTTTATAATTTCAAGAGTTTCATTTATAGGTATGTTTGTATACATATTTTTTATATCTAATGATATTAATTTTGTATTTTCATTAATTTTAATTGCATTTAGTTTTTCAATAAGATTAATAGAATTTATTATAGTATGATTATTATTTAGTTCTATTTTTTCTTTAAGAATATTTACCATAACCTTTGATATTTTATAAGATGGAGCTTTTATAAAATTTATTAATGGTCTTATTGGTTTATCTATTTTATGTAATTTCACAAGTCCATTCAATGTTGGAATTTTTGGATTATCATTTATATAGTTGCTAATTTTATTTTTATTGAATAATTTGTATGAAGATTTTATAATATTTTTAATTTTATTTTGAAATTTATTTGTGGGATCTTTATATATTTGACAAAATTGATTATCATTTATGTATTTTTCTGTTTTTGTTATGTGCTCATTTTTATCAATAATGACAATAGCATTACTTTTATCTGCCTTTACTGTAATAAGATTATTATTTTGTAATTTTTGTTTTAAATCTTTAATTTCTGAATATTGTTTCTTATGTGTTTTATTAACTGTATTTTTTTTAATCAATTTTTTAATTTCATAAGCTACTTCGATTCTGGTATTTTCTTGTAAGCTTGTATTTAGTTTACTAATAGCTAGTTCTGTATCTACTATAATATTATTAATATTATTATTTATGTCTGTTTTTATATTGGTTTTATTGTTTTCAAGCAGTTTTATTTCATTATTATTAAATCCAGTATTTGATAGATTAACTACATTAGGGTGAAAATTATGATATTTAATTTCAGGTACATCTTTTATTTGTTTTTCTAACTTCAAATTTTTAAGTTTTTTGTTTATTCTATTTATTTTTATATTTCTAATTTTATTTACAAATAAATTGATTTTATTATATTTTTCTTCCCATTTTATGTTATGCATAATAGAAGCTAATTTTATATGTAGCTTATATATTTCAATTGTTAAAGTATTTTTCTTTTGATACAAGTTTTTAATTTCATTCTTAACCCATAATTTTTCAGCTTGTTTACATGTTTTTTGAGCTATATTATTTTTGTTTTTTATTGTAATTTTTGCGTATTTGGGAATTATATTATTTATAATACATTCTTTATTAAAGTATATATTACAGTTAGTATTCATTAGTTGAATTTTACGTTTTTCAAATAAATTAATGTCTTTTGCTAAGGCAACATTACAATTATTAATAGAAATCATTTTAAAATATATTAGTATAGAATAGGCTGTATTATATTGTAAATATTTGCTTCTAGTTGTATATTATAAAATATTTGTTTGATCCAGTATCAACTTGTAAAGATGAAAATGTTCAGTATAATTACTTTAAAAATGATAAAAATTATATATTTTGAGTTGTTTATAATATCTTTTTCAAATATATGTAATAATACACACAATTCTAGATATTTGATCAATTAATCAGTATGTTAAATATTAAATATGTTATCAAAATTTTTTTGAATTAATAATCAAGTCTCAAGTCTAACCTACAATTATAACACTTACATTGATTGCACAATACTTTTTATATAACCCTGTAAGGTTAATTTTATATAAATATAAAATACGTTTTCTTGTTTAATAATTTAAAAACAACACAGGTTATTCAAATACAAGAATATTTATTATTTTATATCCAAAGCTTTTCGTTGGCAAACAGTACCAACATCATCAGGAAATGTATTCTTGTATTTGAATAACCTGTGTTGTTTTTAAAATATATATATATATATATATATATATATATATATATATATATATATAAGGAGAGTGTGAACTAATAGAAGGAATTTAAAAACATTACGAGTTAACTCGGGATAGTAATTTGCCCGGGATAGTTTGATATCGTTTTTGGAGATGTAGGCCTATACGAGGTGGTCCTCTTTTCTTCACATTATCGTTTTCAAACATTATAAAAGCCTATATAGATCTAGACAGTAAAGTCTTGATAAAGGCTGTTGAAGGGAAGCAAAACCGAAATTCCAGAACGAAGCAAGCTACGCCACTAGTAAATCATTCCACCACAGCCACAATGAAACTGAGCGACAAACGAAAGTTAAACGTCGAATTGGCAACAAGGCTCACCCACGTAGCAAGATGTGAATTTCCTATTCGCCCAGTGGCGGTAGCCCTCACTCCCTCTGGTCGATTTCACTTCCGTAGAATCCTATTCTGTTTCAAATGAAACTATAGAACTAAATACCAGTGAAGCAGACACCATTCCAACCAGAACTGATAGAGCATTGATTTCAAACGTTATTTTCCAATTTCTTCTCATAGTACATACTATTCTTATATATATCTTGTACACATTTTTAATCGTTAATAAAATATTCTTCCACTCAAGTTCAAATACATATTTTTAAACTTGTACTGGATGATAATTGATGTTAATACAGCTATTTCAAATATGTATTCATTAATTTTACATTTAAAAACATTTTAAAAACCTGATATTTTAGGTCGGAATCGAACTGAATAACTACATGTTTGAAATCCAGCCCTTTGGCACTGAGCCAACTTTCTCATTGTTCAAAGTGAATTACTAAAAAAATGTACTCGTATATAAAATAGTTTCGCCTCCAACAGGTTTTACCTCCAATGTCGTTGAAATCTGCATTGCACAATTTTAAACTGTTGCTATGGTTACGACAAAATATCGTAAATAATGCTCTATGATCGAAAATGAATGAAAACAATAGGATTAACAAACTGGATTAACGGTATCGATAGTTGCTTTACAAACGGACAAGCAAAAGGAAAGCGAAAAGAAACTACAACAAATTGGAAGCTAAGATTCCAATGGAAACGAAACAGAAACCGCTATGAGTATATGCTTAGATAAAGGAAATGTAAAATTTCAAGGAATTTCGCTTTTTATTTTGCCTTTCTACTGTGATTCTGTCATTTGTATACACATATTTATAATAATTGTAATTATAAAATAAAACAAATAAAAGACGTAGAAATACACAAATTTCAGAAATTAATTATGTATTGACTCATAGGCGTTACAACTATTGTCAGTTAGAGTTTGTAGTAGCATCACTCACTGATGTTGATAACTTTGTCATTGAAACGCGTATGAGTCAATAAAAGATTAATTTGTGAGTTTTGTGTATGTCTTTTATTTGTTTTGCCATAACAGGCTAAACTCAAAGAATATTTGTATAGAATAAAAAGTAAAAAAGTAACTAAAATAAATGTTTTCTTGTTGAACTCAGTAGCAATCGCCTTTTAAAAAAAATTCTATTCTACTTGTTAATCCTGAATTGAAATATCCCAGCATAATCTAACATGAATATTATATTATAATTTATGTACATCAGAAGTGTACGTATCTAAACGTAACAATGCTATTTATCGAATTACAATAAAAATTTCATTTACTCTAAGTTGTGAGTGGGTCAACGACTCTTGCGCTGTAATAAATTTGGTATTAGTTAATAATAACTTTAGGGTATCCCGACCTTCATATTTAGATGTATTTTTTAAAAGATATTCTTAAAAAAATAATTATAAAAATTAGATAAAGTAGTTTAGATTTTAATAAATAAAAAATTAATCTCAATTCACAATCATGAAATCGTATCAATTCAATGCTATATTTGGGTCTTTTCTATTATACGACCGTATGGCTCAAAATATTTTCTATGAAAACATATTAATATAAAAGCTGTTTTTGTTACTTCAACTGATAACATTATCCATAAAATGAAAGGCTTTAGACAGATTTTTTACCAAAAATAGTAATACACTTTATTTCTCAAAATACATAAACAAAGAACATTTAGAACAGACATTTATTTCTTGAATTTATTACAATTAAACATTGATACGCTATACAGGCTTCTGGTGGCCAAAATACTTTAATATCCTCGATAATTTGTTCGAAGAGATCATTTCCTTGGTTATGTTTTCGCCAAAGAAACTCACACAAGTAAGAGTCGCTTAAGTTTCTACTGGTTCCGCACTCTTTACGGTTACGCCTTTTGGCAGATGACCACAATGATGCTATTCTTTGGGTATGAGCTCCGCTTATGGGGTCAACAAAGTTTTCAGAATGATTAACTGTAAGATGGATATACTTCATGTCAGGTATACTTGTTAGGTTAGGAAACGTATCAGTGACATGATCAATACCGAAGCACTAACAGGACACTGATGGTCAAAGTACGGTGAACGCCTCGCAGTAACTGATAAGATAAGGAAACTTGCTGCTTTACTTATATGGTCTTAACTGGTTTATTAGATATTTATTTTGTGTACTAAGGAATATGTGGCAATAATTAATGTTCTATTTTCCATAGAAAATATTTTGAGCCATGCGGTCGTATAATAGAAAAAACCTCTATATTTTTTTTATAATTCAAAAGAGTTATATTGCACTATTACAAAAGGGCTACAGGCGGAAAACTAAGTTTCCTAACGTAACCTAACCTCATTAGTCTTAACATGACTCAACTTGTTGAAAACCTTATCCGAGGAAAACGGAGACCAATTCTTCACTACAGCTCGGTTTAGTTTGTGTTAGGATATTAATTTTGATTTATTTTTTAACCAAACCTATCCAGTCCGATACTTAGCAAATATATTCTAATATAGTTGTAATAATTGTAGTGAAGTGAAAAGCAGTGTTCTCTTTTACAAAAAACGCTCGAGTAAGGTTGCGTAATTAATATTTTTTATTTAATGCCTGTTATTACCTATTAATTTTTTACATAGGCTAGTGATAGATCACAGAGAATTAATTCATGTTTTTTCCCCACTCAACGTTTCGAATTTCTTACCGAAACTCCTCTTCAAGAGCTCGTTTTTAATTAACTAATATTGTTGTATATTAGTTTAATAAAAACAATTTCTTGAAAAGGAATTTCGGAAAGAAATTCGAAAAGTTGAGTGTTGAAAAGGCTTGAATTAATTCTCTGTGATCTGTCATTAGCATATATAAAAAAGGCTGCGTAATGTTAAAGAAGTGGGGTTATGTTTGTGATGTTATTAATTGGAGGCTCTGTAGCCATCAGTGGTACAGCTGTAAAACTACTTACTGTGGTCGTAATGATTTGTTTGCTGGTCCCATTGCCAGCGCAATACAAACAACATCCCTGTGGCTGAGACTCACAATCGATCAATGTTATGTTGTACGATTGTAGAAAATCTGCAAACCCACTCGGATCTTCAGAACTCTGAAAAAATAAAGTTTCAAAATAAAAAAAGAATTTGATTTTTAATAGTGAAACTAAAAACATATAATAATAATAAACAATGTGCCAGATATATGAATAGTAATTAAATAATTTTACTAGCTTCAGTGGGATATAGAATTTAACTATAGAGGATAAAATAGTTGGGTTACAAACCTACTGGTGTCTGGCTTAAGGAGTACGGTATGTTGGAACGACCTTAAACACCAGTTCTGTTCATAAGGAACGCGACAATTGGATGTCAGGTTTCCTTCAAGTACTAGTTTACGCTACACACGTATGTAACATTATGCATTATTGTATGATTTAGAAAGTTAAATATAAGACGCCACACGTTATTATGAACTTATAATCCAATTGAGTGTGATGTACATTAAGAGCGGCTGAAAGGTGGCTCCTACCACTGTGCCTCCTACCACCGGCCTTGAACTAGTCTAAAAACTCCTACTCAAGCACAAACCAATAAAATGTATAAGAATTTATTTATGAATCCAAAAACTCGTAAATATTAAATTAGTAATAGAAAACCTTTGTAATTTTTTTTCACTCTTATTTCATTTATATTTTTCTTTAACTATGCATGTTTAAATTGTTCAGACTCTAGGCTAAACAGACTTTCCTATGATAAGAGTTTTTACTGATTGTTGCGAGTTAGTATTCGACTCTGAAACTCCCACTGTACTTGCTTGATTCGACATTTTAGTTGACAAAGATATATATGTATGTGTGTAAGTATGTATGTATGTTTGTTTGTATGTATATCTCAATTGTAATGAACTTATTTATAATATTTAAAAGAACATAAGAGTATAATTTTCAAAAACAATGATAATAAAACAATATGATTTTATTTATATTTACAGGTAATGAAATAAAAAATAACACCAAGTTATTTAAAAATACAAATATCAATTTTACACTTACAACTAATCATAAACGAATAAGTATGTTGAATAGCAATAATTTAATGAATAATATGCATGAAGAAATGGTGTGTGTGTGTGTATGTGTGTGTGTAGCCCATATATATATATATATATATATATATATATATATATATTGTAATCCTTGGATGAATTTCTTTTTCTTGCTTTATAAATACACAATTAAATGACACTTTCATTAACTAGAATTTTTATTGTAGTTTTCTTCAGACGTTGAAGCTGTTCGCTGATTGGCAGTGTCAGCAATATCAAAATTTTCAAAGTACCTTATAGTTCTATGACTACATCTGGACTCAAGTTCAGTCTGGACTACAGTCCAGATGTAGTCATAGAACTATAAAGAACTTTGAAATTTTTGATAATGCTGACACTGCCAATCAGCGAACAGCTTCAACGTCTGAAGAAAACTACAATAAAAATTCTAGTTTATGAAAGTGTTATTTAATTGTGTATCCATTACAATTATAGTTTTGAAAGTTACAAATCATTGTATCAATAGTAACCACTAATTTCCAAATATACATAACACGATAATTAAAAAAAATATTAATAAAGGTTTAAGATCAAATCTATATGAAGCTTTCGAAATATATAAGTATAATGCTATTAACTCGTTAATAAATGAACAGTTACATATAAAGTTAATTTTGATATTATACTCAGTGTATATAATGTTACAGGAAGTCAATAAATTTGACATTAATGTAATAGATATGGCAACACTCTTGTTGAATCTAACCTAAAACATGTTAGTACTATAGTCTTTAATATTTCTCACGATGTTGGTACTTAAATAAAGTATTCTTGTATTTGTATTTTCTAATGTTTTTTGATTATTGCACTAGAAAACATATTTATATTATAATTAGCCTTTACAATGTAAAATTTTCATAAATAAGTTGAGAACACATTTGCGATATAGAGATGACATTACTAGGAAGTTTGGAATATTAGTAATTTTACATTTATTGTCGATAATAATCTTCGTTTGAACAAAACCTCACTTTACAAACATACTCCTTTATCAAGTACGCCTAATGTTTCAGGAATTGTTTCACTACATAATTTGATGTATTTGATTGGAATGATCACCCATCGTTATTGTTGGGAAAATCTTGTAATCAGTGGTGACAGAGATGTGTGTATCTTCGTTTGAACAAAACCTCACTTTACAAACATACTCCTTTATCAAGTACGCCTAATGTTTCAGGAATTGTTTCACTACATAATTTGATGTATTTGATTGGAATGATCACCCATCGTTATCGTTGGGAAAATCTTGTAATCAGTGATGACAGAGACGTGTGTCAACCAAACTGTAGATAGACGTTGGTCACCGGTCTCGGAAATATTCTCGTAAGTGGTGACAATTTTTTATGAGAGTCGTTGGTAAAAAATTAGTAGTAGTCTTTATTCTTGAAATTATCAATATAAACAAAATATTTCTAAAGTTGCTTGGTATAATCATCTTGAATTCACTGATTAAACTATGATTAAAAATTACTTAATTAAGTGAATCCATAAGGCTTACTGGCTACTCAAAAAAGAGTTGTAATACGAGATATACAAACACTACGCAACAGATAAAGAAAACATACTAAAAGATTACACGCATTTTGAGGCCAACTCCCTTTTCCATTACATAGTGGACAACCAAAATAACCCACCCCTTCCACAGTCATAAATCCATCTACACATCATTTGTACCTAACGCGATGCCGCCAGTAGAGGCTTTGCTTCGTAAAAGGAGCGATTGTTTCGAAACGCGTCAGCAAGTAAGTCCTATCGACTCACTTCGTTAAGTAATTTTCAATTACAGTAAAATATTTCTTTCATATATGTCTTTAATATCTTCTAAAAAGTATTTTACAATGACAATGGTAGACGTTCACCAATACTTGATTCACTACGTTCACTCTGAGTGTTCAAAAAATAACACCGAGATTTTGAGCGGGCTTTACGGCTCAAGATAATTCAATGATTAATGTTTGAATTAAAGAGAAATAAACACAGTTTATTCTTATACCTGATTATGTTCTTAATGTCTTCGATTTGGGAAATAAAAATTCTTTCTAGCATAAGGGAATTTATACCATTCATTGGTTTGTCGGTGAAAACGAAAGGTCATATCAGTTGGTCATACATTAATCCACACCACACATTCACGTTTGGCGAATTGCGCACATATTGCTGCACAACGTTGGTCTGTCTGAACTCCATTTCCGACAAGTGTGACGAGTAACGAAGCCATTTGTGTGGAGTATAGCTTTGTCTGAGAAACGCACTTTTCTAAGAAAATTGGGAAAGCCATCAATCTCATTAGGCATGAAACCGGCAAACACGGTCGCCAAAATTGACTTATTTCTACTTCAGATTGAAGTTTAAATAGTTCAGTTATCTTGAACATTCTTTCAGTGTCTCTTGTTCAAAATCACGGCTATGTTTTTGGAATTGCTGTATGTCACAATACCTGTTTGTAGCAAATAATCTATTTCTAATATGGGCAGGGATTATAAGAGGTGTTAACGAAATACGTTATTATATACAACTTTTTACAGTAAAACAAAACCCGAAAGTAAATTTCTTTCACATTTAATGAATTAGTCCCTAATAAATCATTCACAAATCATCTTTAAATTAATAATATCTAAGCTTAGATTCTATTATATTTATTAACTTCTAGTAGATTTATATTAAATATTGTTAAGTTTTAAAGGTAATTACGTTCTGAAAATACATTTCCTGACTCAAATTAGTTTACCTTAGCCCTAACATTGGGGTGTAGAACAAAGTTTTCCCAACGTAAATTCCGTTCACATTTAATGAATAAGTCCCTAATAAATCATTCACAAAACATTTTTAAATTAATAATATCTAAGCTTAGATTCTATTATATTTATTAACTCCTAGTAGATTTATATTAAATATTGTTAAGTTTTAAAGGTAATTACGTTCTGAAAATACATTTCCTGACTCAAATTAGTTTACCTTAGCCCTAACATTGGGGTGTAGAACAAAGTTTTCCCAACGTAAATTTCTTTCACAATTAATGAATAAGTCCCTAATAAATCATTCACAAAACATCTTTAAATTAATAATATCTAAGCTTAGATTCTATTATATTTATTAACTTCTAGTAGATTTATATTAAATATTGTTAAGTTTTAAAGGTAATTACGTTCTGAAAATACATTTCCTGACTCAAATTAGTTTACCTTAGCCCTAACATTGGGGTGTAGAACAAAGTTTTCCCAACGTAAATTCCGTTCACATTTAATGAATAAATCCCTAATAAATCATTCACAAAACATCTTTAAATTAATAATATCTAAGCTTAGATTCTATTATATTTATTAACTTCTAGTAGATTTATATTAAATATTGTTAAGTTTTAAAGGTAATTACGTTCTGAAAATACATTTCCTAACTCAAATTAGTTTACCTTAGCCCTAACATTGGGGTGTAGAACAAAGTTTTCCCAACGTAAATTCCGTTCACATTTAATGAATAAGTCCCTAATAAATCATTCACAAAACCTCTTTAAATTAATAATATCTAAGCTTAGATTCTATTCTATTTATTAACTTCTAATAGATTAATAATAAATATTGTTTGCTTTTAAAGGTAATTAGGGTACAAAAATACCTTATCCAAACCATTATAGTTTATCTTCACCCTAACGTTGTAGTGATGCACGTTTTCCACACACATTTAGCAAAAGAAAAATAACACAAAAATATATATTGTATGCCATACTCTTTTTTTAGCTATTGTGGTTATTATTTAAAATAATAGAAACATCTTGTGAGCTAGAATACAACGAAGCAACAAGTTGACTCACCGCCCAAGTAGATATTTCACAGTCATCGTTTCCTACATCGGTCCACCAGTCGGTGGAGACGCTGATGTTCTGTACTGTAGAGTTAAATTCGAGTGGCGTCACTAGCTGAAAGCATCACACGAATGTTACTCCAGTAATTTTGCATTTCTGTATGTTAAACCTTAAAAAAAGAATTGGCTTTGTTTTTTTCAAGGAATAAACATGTAACAGAAGAAACAGAGCGTTTAAACTATTCATTTAATAAAATCTGTGTTACATGAAGATATGAAAATTCTATTTCTATGAAATGATACATCCGTATTATATGTAAGGATATTTCCCTTATGACGTCCTTATGTTTCTTTCTCTATCTTCCTTGTTAATTATGAATAGCATATAAGAAAATAATAAATAATAATGCAACAAGAATGAAATATATTTATTTTGTACACTTACCAAAGTCGTATCGGTTGTTTTAAATTCAAATAATAATATAATTATACATAGAATGAATTCATAAAGTTCACAGATTTTAAATAAATCACAAAATAAATAACATAAGTTAAAAAAATCAAATATAATGCACTTTAAACTTTCATAAATTATAATGTCGTATTTAAAAGCCAACTAAACTTAGCTAAATGAGCAATTTTATATTTTTTGAGGTATAGTATTTAAATATAACTTAATATTTTCCTAACTAATAAATAAAGTATTAAAAAAATATTTGGTGTTAATTAATTCGTCAATTGTAATTTTAATGTATTTAAAAGCCGACTAAACGTAGCCAAATGAGCGATTTTATATTTTTTGAGGTATAGTATTTAAATATAACTTAATATTTTCCTAATCAATATATAAAGTATTAACTAAATATTTGGTATTAGTTAATACGTCAATTAAGGAATAAGAAATATTTAACACAATTTGAAAACGAATAACATCTAGAAGAGGAAGTTAAAAGCAGTTATATAAAATCCTGTTATATAAAAGCAGTATGTGAGGAGGCTCGCTATATCATACTCCGCAATTCGTGTTTATCAAGTTACTTTCAGCCAATTATTTTACTCTCTACCGAGTCATAAGAATATTTACAAATTTAAACTTCTGGCTTATGAGTCATCATTCTGCTATCAAAGGTATCAAAGGTTCACATACGAATACCAAATCTTAATATTCAACTTAAAGTAAAAGAACAAAAATGGGGAACGATTGGTTCAGCTTGAGGATCGGAGAATTTACTCAAAGTAAAATAAAAGTGGCTTGATGTAATCATCTTGAATTCACTGATTAAACTATATTTAAAAACTACTTAACTAAGTGAATACGCAATGGCTTACTTGCTGACGCGTTTCAAAACGTTCGTTCCTTTTACGCTCCTTTTATGAAGCTCATTGACTAGAGGGTTAGCTTCGTAAAAGGAACGACGGTTTTGAAACGCGTCAGCAAGTAAGCAATTACGTATTCACTTAGTTAAGTATTTTTAAAATATAGTTTAAAGTAAAATAGTTAGTGTTCTGTAGAAATATACGAATATTAGATTAAAAACTATGTGTAATATTTGTAACTCTTGAAATACTGTTATTTATATGTACTACATTTATGATGGAAACTCGCTCATTTTGAGTAACAGTTAAATAAAACTATTATTTGAAGTAAAAATTAAAAAAAAAAAAATAGTGTTCAATAAAAATGGGATGACAATTTACTCTGTACAAATGCTTCTAATATTTATCGAACGAAAAGAAGTATTAAACCATAGTTAAAAAGCAGAATTAAATATAAACTATTCCATAATTTAATTAGGACAAAAGTGGGAAATGAGAAATTAACAAAACAATAGTAAAAGAAACAAATAACAAAACTAATTTTAAACTACTTAACTAAGTGAATACGTAATTGCTTACTTGCTGACGCGTTTCAAAACCGTCGTTCCTTCGACTCACAGAAGTGAGTAGAGCTTCGTAAAAGGAACGACGGTTTTGAAACGCGTCAGCAAGTAAGCCATTGCGTATTCACTTAGTTGAGTATTTTTTAAATATAGTTTAAAGTAAAATAGTTAGTGTTCTGTAGAAATATACGAATATTAGATTAAAAACTATGTGCAATATTTGTAACTCTTGAAATACTGTTATTTATATGTACTACATTTATGATGGAAACTCGCTCATTTTGAGTAATAGTTAAATAAAACTATTATTATGAAGTCAAAATAAAAAAAAATAGTGTTCAATAAAAATGGGATGACAATTTACTCTGTACAAATGCTTCTAATATTTATCCAACGAAAAGAAGTATTAAAACCATCGTTAAAAAGCAGAATTAAATATAAACTATTCTCTAATTTAATTAGGACAAAAGTGGGAAATGAGAAATTAACAAAACAATAATAAAAGAAACAAATAACAAAACTAATTTTAAACTACTTAACTAAGTGAATACGTAATTGCTTACTTGCTGACGCGTTTCAAAACGATCGTTCCTTTTACGAAGCTAACACTCTACTCACTACTGTATAGTGTTAGGGAACGATCGTTTTGAAACGCGTCAGCAAGTAAGCAATTGCGTATTCACTTAGTTAAGTAGTTTAAAATTAGTTTAATCAGTGAATTGAAAATGATTACATCAAGAAACTTAACAAAATTTTGTACATTTCAAGATGAGTCATAAAAGAATCAAATAATTTCGAAATTAATGACGAGACCAGGTTACCAAATCGAAAACTCTAAAATTTTATGTAAACAGATTTATGTATATAAACTATTTTGTTTATAGAAATGAAATTGATTGGAATGTAATGTAAGCAGTTGCTCTAAGGTTGAGTGCTATGTGAGAAGAGAGTGAGAGGGGGGAGGTGAAATTATTTCTTAAATATTCGAAAAGTTTATCTATGTACTAATAAATGGGCAAATAGTCTGCTTTTTCAAGTGAAATATTGACCATCACTGAAATTTAAACCTTGTGAAAACGTGCAGTGAAATGACTAAATGCAGATGTAAAAAGAATGAAGGAAAAGGTTAAGTGAAGGAAAAGAATAATGTCTGTTACATAAAAATGTTGAAGGAACACAAGTGCTCATAGTGATGAAAGGAGGAAACAAGTTTCTATTATAGTTGTAGGGAATAAAGATTTACTACAAATGTTAGGTAATAAGTGAAAAATCCAAGAGAGAAGAATATAAGGAAAAACTACATAGGCCTACAACCAGAAAAATTAAAACGTAGTGAAAAGTAGAAGAAAAACGTTTTAGCGTTTCGAAAACGCTAATTAGCAAAAGGTCTATACTTCTTCAAATGGCTTTGGTTTCCATAACGAAAAATTGTGTACTCTTGGAAACGTCGACAGAATTGTATTTTTAAATAACAATTTATAAATAAGCCCAAATGAGTTAATAAAAATATAGCTCCAATCTTAACAAATCAGAATATGATAAAACTATGCCTATATTTGCTGGTAACAAATTTATACATATTTATACTTACTACCAATATAGGCCTACATGCAGTAAGTAATAGGCCTACCTGCGAGAATATAGTCAGCTAATTATTAAAATAACACGGTAATCATATTTTAATTTTATGACAAATTTCTGAAAACACAGAAACTTTCATTTGAAAATCCTCTTCACAATTATAAATATCCTCTAAGTAACCTCTAAATGAAAAAAATCAGCTATTACCGATAACACACCTCCATTTTTGGATTTTGTTGACGCTACATACTAACGATTTACTCATATGTAAATTTTTGTTATACGTATTCGTTGCACTTTTGAAAATTTTCATTTTTACGTTCATCATATTTTAATTTTATGATAAATTTCTGAAAACAAAGAAACTTTCATTTGAAAGTCCTCTTCACAATTATAAATATCATCTAAGTAACCTCTAAATGAAAAAAACAGCTATTACCGATAACACACCTCTATTTTTGGATTTCGTTGACGCTACATACTAACGATTTACTCACATGTAAATTTTTGTTATACGCATACGTTGCACTTTTGAAAATTTCCATTTTACTAACCTCAATGACAGCGATGTCGTTGGAAGAAGTTTCCAAAGAGAAGTCAGGATGCTGGGAAATGCTCTTCACAGGTAAGAACTCCACAGAGTCCGTGAAGTATTCATCTGTTCCCACTTGCACAAGGTAGTTATCGACGGACAAAACTACATTTCTCCTGCAAATTAATTCAGTTTATCGTAATATCTGTATGTTTACAGATTTTAGTGAATTAGAGACGATTTAGAATAGTGTGGACATAATACTTTCCCAAAAGTTCTTTCAAATACGTTTGTATATTATATTTATTTCTACATTGGTCATTGGAGTATTTGTGAAATTATTTTTATCGTGTTAAATTTAGTTGTATACTCGTAAATAAACCTTACGTATATAGTGTTGCCTCAACTATATTTTGATTTAAACTTGATAAAATTCAAATTAAAGTCTTGAATAAAGACTAAACACTAAATAAAATGTTACTGGGAAATATTCTAGATAGGTCTAGTTATATTGATATAAGAATTGATTAAAAACTAAATAAAATTCAAGTTTATCATATTTATAAATAAAAGAGTTTTGAAATTTAAAGAAGTTTACATTTTTATAATTAGCCTAACGTTGGACTAATAAGATTAAAAAGGGTAACAAAGACTAAACACTAAATAAAATGTTACTGGGAAATATTCTAGATAGGTCTAGTTATATTGATATAAGAATTGATTAAAAACTAAATAAAATTCAAGTTTATCATATTTATAAATAAAAGAGTTTTGAAATTTAAAGAAGTTTACATTTTTATAATTAGCCTAACGTTGGACTAATAAGATTAAAAAGGGTAACAAAGACTAAACACTAAATAAAATGTTACTGGGAAATATTCTAGATAGGTCTAATTATATTGATATAAGAATTGATTAAAAACTAAATAAAATTCAAATCCATCATATTTATAAATAAAAGAGTTTTGAAATTTAAAGAAGTTTACATTTTTATAATTAGCCTAACGTTGGATGAATAAGATTAAAAAGGGTAACAAAGACTAAACACTAAATAAAATGTTACTGGGAAATATTCTAGATAGGTCTAGTTATATTGATATAAGAATTGATTAAAAACTAAATAAAATTCAAGTTTATCATATTTATAAATAAAAGAGTTTTGAAATTTAAAGAAGTTTACATTTTTATAATTAGCCTAACGTTGGACTAATAAGATTAAAAAGGGTAACAAAGACTAAACACTAAATAAAATGTTACTGGGAAATATTCTAGATAGGTCTAGTTATATTGATATAAGAATTGATTAAAAACTAAATAAAATTCAAGTTTATCATATTTATAAATAAAAGAGTTTTGAAATTTAAAGAAGTTTACATTTTTATAATTAGCCTAACGTTGGACTAATAAGATTAAAAAGGGTAACAAAGACTAAACACTAAATAAAATGTTACTGGGATATATTCTAGATAGGTCTAGTTATATTGATATAAGAATTGATTAAAAACTAAATAAAATTCAAGTTTATCATATTTATAAATACAAGAGTTTTGAAATTTAAAGAAGTTTACATTTTTATAATTAGCCTAACGTTGGACTAATAAGATTAAAAAGGGTAACAAAGACTAAACACTAAATAAAATGTTACTGGGAAATATTCTAGATAGGTCTAATTATATTGATATAAGAATTGATTAAAAACTAAATAAAATTCAAATCTATCATATTTATAAATAAAAGAGTTTTGAAATTTAAAGAAGTTTACATTTTTATAATTAGCCTAACGTTGGACTAATAAGATTAAAAAGGGTAACAAAGACTAAACACTAAATAAAATGTTACTGGGAAATATTCTAGATAGGTCTAGTTATATTGATATAAGAATTGATTAAAAACTAAATAAAATTCAAGTTTATCATATTTATAAATAAAAGAGTTTTGAAATTTAAAGAAGTTTACATTTTTATAATTAGCCTAACGTTGGACTAATAAGATTAAAAAGGGTAACAAAGACTAAACACTAAATAAAATGTTACTGGGAAATATTCTAAATAGGTCTAGTTATATTGATATAAGAATTGATTAAAAACTAAATAAAATTCAAATCCATCATATTTATAAATAAAAGAGTTTTGAAATTTAAAGAAGTTTACATTTTTATAATTAGCCTAACGTTGGACTAATAAGATTAAAAAGGGTAAAAGGACTAAACACTAAATAAAATGTTACTGGGAAATATTCTAAATAGGTCTAGTTATATTGATATAAGAATTGATTAAAAACTAAATAAAATTCAAATCCATCATATTTATAAATAAAAGAGTTTTGAAATTTAAAGAAGTTTACATTTTTATAATTAGCCTAACGTTGGACTAATAAGATTAAAAAGGGTAACAAAGACTAAACACTAAATAAAATGTTACTGGGAAATATTCTAGATAGGTCTAGTTATATTGATATAAGAATTGATTAAAAACTAAATAAAATTCAAGTTTATCATATTTATAAATAAAAGAGTTTTGAAATTTAAAGAAGTTTACATTTTTATAATTAGCCTAACGTTGGACTAATAAGATTAAAAAGGGTAACAAAGACTAAACACTAAATAAAATGTTACTGGGAAATATTCTAGATAGGTCTAGTTATATTGATATAAGAATTGATTAAAAACTAAATAAAATTCAAGTTTATCATATTTATAAATAAAAGAGTTTTGAAATTTAAAGAAGTTTACATTTTTATAATTAGCCTAACGTTGGACTAATAAGATTAAAAAGGGTAACAAAGACTAAACACTAAATAAAATGTTACTGGGAAATATTCTAAATAGGTCTAGTTATATTGATATAAGAATTGATTAAAAACTAAATAAAATTCAAGTTTATCATATTTATAAATAAAAGAGTTTTGAAATTTAAAGAAGTTTACATTTTTATAATTAGCCTAACGTTGGACTAATAAGATTAAAAAGGGTAAAAGGACTAAACACTAAATAAAATGTTACTGGGAAATATTCTAAATAGGTCTAGTTATATTGATATAAGAATTGATTAAAAACTAAATAAAATTCAAATCCATCATATTTATAAATAAAAGAGTTTTGAAATTTAAAGAAGTTTACATTTTTATAATTAGCCTAACGTTGGACTAATAAGATTAAAAAGGGTAACAAAGACTAAACACTAAATAAAATGTTACTGGGAAATATTCTAGATAGGTCTAGTTATATTGATATAAGAATTGATTAAAAACTAAATAAAATTCAAGTTTATCATATTTATAAATAAAAGAGTTTTGAAATTTAAAGAAGTTTACATTTTTATAATTAGCCTAACGTTGGACTAATAAGATTAAAAAGGGTAACAAAGACTAAACACTAAATAAAATGTTACTGGGAAATATTCTAGATAGGTCTAGTTATATTGATATAAGAATTGATTAAAAACTAAATAAAATTCAAGTTTATCATATTTATAAATAAAAGAGTTTTGAAATTTAAAGAAGTTTACATTTTTATAATTAGCCTAACGTTGGACTAATAAGATTAAAAAGGGTAACAAAGACTAAACACTAAATAAAATGTTACTGGGAAATATTCTAAATAGGTCTAGTTATATTGATATAAGAATTGATTAAAAACTAAATAAAATTCAAGTTTATCATATTTATAAATAAAAGAGTTTTGAAATTTAAAGAAGTTTACATTTTTATAATTAGCCTAACGTTGGACTAATAAGATTAAAAAGGGTAACAAAGACTAAACACTAAATAAAATGTTACTGGGAAATATTCTAGATAGGTCTAGTTATATTGATATAAGAATTGATTAAAAACTAAATAAAATTCAAATCCATCATATTTATAAATAAAAGAGTTTTGAAATTTAAAGAAGTTTACATTTTTATAATTAGCCTAACGTTGGACTAATAAGATTAAAAAGGGTAACAAAGACTAAACACTAAATAAAATGTTACTGGGAAATATTCTAGATAGGTCTAGTTATATTGATATAAGAATTGATTAAAAACTAAATAAAATTCAAGTTTATCATATTTATAAATAAAAGAGTTTTGAAATTTAAAGAAGTTTACATTTTTATAATTAGCCTAACGTTGGACTAATAAGATTAAAAAGGGTAACAAAAACTAAACACTAAATAAAATGTTACTGGGAAATATTCTAGATAGGTCTAGTTATATTGATATAAGAATTGATTAAAAACTAAATAAAATTCAAGTTTATCATATTTATAAATAAAAGAGTTTTGAAATTTAAAGAAGTTTACATTTTTATAATTAGCCTAACGTTGGACTAATAAGATTAAAAAGGGTAACAAAGACTAAACACTAAATAAAATGTTACTGGGAAATATTCTAGATAGGTCTAGTTATATAGATATAAGAATTGATTAAAAACTAAATAAAATTCAAGTTTATCATATTTATAAATAAAAGAGTTTTGAAATTTAAAGAAGTTTACATTTTTATAATTAGCCTAACGTTGGACTAATAAGATTAAAAAGGGTAACAAAGACTAAACACTAAATAAAATGTTACTGGGAAATATTCTAGATAGGTCTAGTTATATAGATATAAGAATTGATTAAAAACTAAATAAAATTCAAGTTTATCATATTTATAAATAAAAGAGTTTTGAAATTTAAAGAAGTTTACATTTTTATAATTAGCCTAACGTTGGACTAATAAGATTAAAAAGGGTAACAAAGACTAAACACTAAATAAAATGTTACTGGGAAATATTCTAGATAGGTCTAGTTATATAGATATAAGAATTGATTAAAAACTAAATAAAATTCAAGTTTATCATATTTATAAATAAAAGAGTTTTGAAATTTAAAGAAGTTTACATTTTTATAATTAGCCTAACGTTGGACTAATAAGATTAAAAAGGGTAACAAAGACTAAACACTAAATAAAATGTTACTGGGAAATATTCTAGATAGGTCTAGTTATATAGATATAAGAATTGATTAAAAACTAAATAAAATTCAAGTTTATCATATTTATAAATAAAAGAGTTTTGAAATTTAAAGAAGTTTACATTTTTATAATTAGCCTAACGTTGGACTAATAAGATTAAAAAGGGTAACAAAGACTAAACACTAAATAAAATGTTACTGGGAAATATTCTAGATAGGTCTAGTTATATAGATATAAGAATTGATTAAAAACTAAATAAAATTCAAGTTTATCATATTTATAAATAAAAGAGTTTTGGAATTTAAAGAAGTTTACATTTTTATAATTAGCCTAACGTTGGACTAATAAGATTAAAAAGGGTAACAAAGACTAAACACTAAATAAAATGTTACTGGGAAATATTCTAGATAGGTCTAGTTATATAGATATAAGAATTGATTAAAAACTAAATAAAATTCAAGTTTATCATATTTATAAATAAAAGAGTTTTGAAATTTAAAGAAGTTTACATTTTTATAATTAGCCTAACGTTGGACTAATAAGATTAAAAAGGGTAACAAAGACTAAACACTAAATAAAATGTTACTGGGAAATATTCTAGATAGGTCTAGTTATATTGATATAAGAATTGATTAAAAACTAAATAAAATGTTACTGGGAAATATTCTAGATAGGTCTAGTTATATAGATATAAGAATTGATTAAAAACTAAATAAAATTCAAGTTTATCATATTTATAAATAAAAGAGTTTTGAAATTTAAAGAAGTTTACATTTTTATAATTAGCCTAACGTTGGACTAATAAGATTAAAAAGGGTAACAAAGACTAAACACTAAATAAAATGTTACTGGGAAATATTCTAGATAGGTCTAGTTATATAGATATAAGAATTGATTAAAAACTAAATAAAATTCAAGTTTATCATATTTATAAATAAAAGAGTTTTGAAATTTAAAGAAGTTTACATTTTTATAATTAGCCTAACGTTGGACTAATAAGATTAAAAAGGGTAACAAAGACTAAACACTAAATAAAATGTTACTGGGAAATATTCTAGATAGGTCTAGTTATATAGATATAAGAATTGATTAAAAACTAAATAAAATTCAAGTTTATCATATTTATAAATAAAAGAGTTTTGAAATTTAAAGAAGTTTACATTTTTATAATTAGCCTAACGTTGGACTAATAAGATTAAAAAGGGTAACAAAGACTAAACACTAAATAAAATCTTACTGGGGAATATTCTAGATAGGTCTAGTTATATAGATATAAGAATTGATTAAAAACTAAATAAAATTCAAGTTTATCATATTTATAAATAAAAGAGTTTTGAAATTTAAAGAAGTTTACATTTTTATAATTAGCCTAACGTTGGACTAATAAGATTAAAAAGGGTAACAAAGACTAAACACTAAATAAAATGTTACTGGGAAATATTCTAGATAGGTCTAGTTATATAGATATAAGAATTGATTAAAAACTAAATAAAATTCAAGTTTATCATATTTATAAATAAAAGAGTTTTGAAATTTAAAAAAGTTTACATTTTTATAATTAGCCTAACGTTGGACTAATAAGATTAAAAAGGGTAACAAAGACTAAACACTAAATAAAATGTTACTGGGAAATATTCTAGATAGGTCTAGTTATATAGATATAAGAATTGATTAAAAACTAAATAAAATTCAAGTTTATCATATTTATAAATAAAAGAGTTTTGAAATTTAAAGAAGTTTACATTTTTATAATTAGCCTAACGTTGGACTAATAAGATTAAAAAGGGTAACAAAGACTAAACACTAAATAAAATGTTACTGGGAAATATTCTAGATAGGTCTAGTTATATAGATATAAGAATTGATTAAAAACTAAATAAAATTCAAGTTTATCATATTTATAAATAAAAGAGTTTTGAAATTTAAAGAAGTTTACATTTTTATAATTAGCCTAACGTTGGACTAATAAGATTAAAAAGGGTAACAAAGACTAAACACTAAATAAAATGTTACTGGGAAATATTCTAGATAGGTCTAGTTATATTGATATAAGAATTGATTAAAAACTAAATAAAATTCAAGTTTATCATATTTATAAATAAAAGAGTTTTGAAATTTAAAGAAGTTTACATTTTTATAATTAGCCTAACGTTGGACTAATAAGATTAAAAAGGGTAACAAAGACTAAACACTAAATAAAATGTTACTGGGAAATATTCTAGATAGGTCTAGTTATATAGATATAAGAATTGATTAAAAACTAAATAAAATTCAAGTTTATCATATTTATAAATAAAAGAGTTTTGAAATTTAAAGAAGTTTACATTTTTATAATTAGCCTAACGTTGGACTAATAAGATTAAAAAGGGTAACAAAGACTAAACACTAAATAAAATGTTACTGGGAAATATTCTAGATAGGTCTAGTTATATAGATATAAGAATTGATTAAAAACTAAATAAAATTCAAGTTTATCATATTTATAAATAAAAGAGTTTTGAAATTTAAAGAAGTTTACATTTTTATAATTAGCCTAACGTTGGACTAATAAGATTAAAAAGGGTAACAAAGACTAAACACTAAATAAAATGTTACTGGGAAATATTCTAGATAGGTCTAGTTATATTGATATAAGAATTGATTAAAAACTAAATAAAATTCAAGTTTATCATATTTATAAATAAAAGAGTTTTGAAATTTAAAGAAGTTTACATTTTTATAATTAGCCTAACGTTGGACTAATAAGATTAAAAAGGGTAACAAAGACTAAACACTAAATAAAATGTTACTGGGAAATATTCTAGATAGGTCTAGTTATATTGATATAAGAATTGATTAAAAACTAAATAAAATTCAAGTTTATCATATTTATAAATAAAAGAGTTTTGAAATTTAAAGAAGTTTACATTTTTATAATTAGCCTAACGTTGGACTAATAAGATTAAAAAGGGTAACAAAGACTAAACACTAAATAAAATGTTACTGGGAAATATTCTAGATAGGTCTAGTTATATTGATATAAGAATTGATTAAAAACTAAATAAAATTCAAGTTTATCATATTTATAAATAAAAGAGTTTTGAAATTTAAAGAAGTTTACATTTTTATAATTAGCCTAACGTTGGACTAATAAGATTAAAAAGGGTAACAAAGACTAAACACTAAATAAAATGTTACTGGGAAATATTCTAGATAGGTCTAGTTATATTGATATAAGAATTGATTAAAAACTAAATAAAATTCAAGTTTATCATATTTATAAATAAAAGAGTTTTGAAATTTAAAGAAGTTTACATTTTTATAATTAGCCTAACGTTGGACTAATAAGATTAAAAAGGGTAACAAAGACTAAACACTAAATAAAATGTTACTGGGAAATATTCTAGATAGGTCTAGTTATATTGATATAAGAATTGATTAAAAACTAAATAAAATTCAAGTTTATCATATTTATAAATAAAAGAGTTTTGAAATTTAAAGAAGTTTACATTTTTATAATTAGCCTAACGTTGGACTAATAAGATTAAAAAGGGTAACAAAGACTAAACACTAAATAAAATGTTACTGGGAAATATTCTAGATAGGTCTAGTTATATTGATATAAGAATTGATTAAAAACTAAATAAAATTCAAGTTTATCATATTTATAAATAAAAGAGTTTTGAAATTTAAAGAAGTTTACATTTTTATAATTAGCCTAACGTTGGACTAATAAGATTAAAAAGGGTAACAAAGACTAAACACTAAATAAAATGTTACTGGGAAATATTCTAGATAGGTCTAGTTATATTGATATAAGAATTGATTAAAAACTAAATAAAATTCAAGTTTATCATATTTATAAATAAAAGAGTTTTGAAATTTAAAGAAGTTTACATTTTTATAATTAGCCTAACGTTGGACTAATAAGATTAAAAAGGGTAACAAAGACTAAACACTAAATAAAATGTTACTGGGAAATATTCTAGATAGGTCTAGTTATATTGATATAAGAATTGATTAAAAACTAAATAAAATTCAAGTTTATCATATTTATAAATAAAAGAGTTTTGAAATTTAAAGAAGTTTACATTTTTATAATTAGCCTAACGTTGGACTAATAAGATTAAAAAGGGTAACAAAGACTAAACACTAAATAAAATGTTACTGGGAAATATTCTAGATAGGTCTAGTTATATTGATATAAGAATTGATTAAAAACTAAATAAAATTCAAGTTTATCATATTTATAAATAAAAGAGTTTTGAAATTTAAAGAAGTTTACATTTTTATAATTAGCCTAACGTTGGACTAATAAGATTAAAAAGGGTAACAAAGACTAAACACTAAATAAAATCTTACTGGGGAATATTCTAGATAGGTCTAATTATATTGATATAAGAATTGATTAAAAACTAAATAAAATTCAAATCTATCATATTTATAAATACAAGAGTTTTGAAATTTAAAGAAGTTTACATTTTTATAATTAGCCTAACGTTGGATGAATAAGATTAAAAAGGGTAACAAAGACTAAACACTAAATAAAATCTTACTGGGGAATATTCTAGATAGGTCTAATTATATTGATATAAGAATTGATTAAAAACTAAATAAAATTCAAATCTATCATATTTATAAATACAAGAGTTTTGAAATTTAAAGAAGTTTACATTTTTATAATTAGCCTAACGTTGGATGAATAAGATTAAAAAGGGTAACAAAGACTAAACACTAAATAAAATGTTACTGGGAAATATTCTAGATAGGTCTAATTATATTGATATAAGAATTGATTAAAAACTAAATAAAATTCAAATCTATCATATTTATAAATACAAGAGTTTTGAAATTTAAAGAAGTTTACATTTTTATAATTAGCCTAACGTTGGATGAATAAGATTAAAAAGGGTAACAAAGACTAAACACTAAATAAAATCTTACTGGGGAATATTCTAGATAGGTCTAATTATATTGATATAAGAATTGATTAAAAACTAAATAAAATTCAAATCTATCATATTTATAAATACAAGAGTTTTGAAATTTAAAGAAGTTTACATTTTTATAATTAGCCTAACGTTGGATGAATAAGATTAAAAAGGGTAACAAAGACTAAACACTAAATAAAATCTTACTGGGGAATATTCTAGATAGGTCTAATTATATTGATATAAGAATTGATTAAAAACTAAATAAAATTCAAATCTATCATATTTATAAATACAAGAGTTTTGAAATTTAAAGAAGTTTACATTTTTATAACTAGCCTAACGTTGGACGAATAAGATTAAAAAGGGTAACAAAGACTAAACACTAAATAAAATCTTACTGGGGAATATTCTAGATAGGTCTAATTATATTGATATAAGAATTGATTAAAAACTAAATAAAATTCAAGTTTATCATATTTATAAATAAAAGAGTTTTGAAATTTAAAGAAGTTTACATTTTTATAATTAGCCTAACGTTGGACTAATAAGATTAAAAAGGGTAACAAAGACTAAACACTAAATAAAATCTTACTGGGGAATATTCTAGATAGGTCTAATTATATTGATATAAGAATTGATTAAAAACTAAATAAAATTCAAGTTTATCATATTTATAAATAAAAGAGTTTTGAAATTTAAAGAAGTTTACATTTTTATAATTAGCCTAACGTTGGATGAATAAGATTAAAAAGGGTAACAAAGACTAAACACTAAATAAAATCTTACTGGGGAATATTCTAGATAGGTCTAGTTATATTGATATAAGAATTGATTAAAAACTAAATAAAATTCAAGTTTATCATATTTATAAATAAAAGAGTTTTGAAATTTAAAGAAGTTTACATTTTTATAATTAGCCTAACGTTGGATGAATAAGATTAAAAAGGGTAACAAAGACTAAACACTAAATAAAATCTTACTGGGGAATATTCTAGATAGGTCTAATTATATTGATATAAGAATTGATTAAAAACTAAATAAAATTCAAGTTTATCATATTTATAAATAAAAGAGTTTTGAAATTTAAAGAAGTTTACATTTTTATAATTAGCCTAACGTTGGATGAATAAGATTAAAAAGGGTAACAAAGACTAAACACTAAATAAAATCTTACTGGGGAATATTCTAGATAGGTCTAATTATATTGATATAAGAATTGATTAAAAACTAAATAAAATTCAAATCTATCATATTTATAAATACAAGAGTTTTGAAATTTAAAGAAGTTTACATTTTTATAATTAGCCTAACGTTGGATGAATAAGATTAAAAAGGGTAACAAAGACTAAACACTAAATAAAATCTTACTGGGGAATATTCTAGATAGGTCTAATTATATTGATATAAGAATTGATTAAAAACTAAATAAAATTCAAATCTATCATATTTATAAATACAAGAGTTTTGAAATTTAAAGAAGTTTACATTTTTATAATTAGCCTAACGTTGGATGAATAAGATTAAAAAGGGTAACAAAGACTAAACACTAAATAAAATCTTACTGGGGAATATTCTAGATAGGTCTAATTATATTGATATAAGAATTGATTAAAAACTAAATAAAATTCAAATCTATCATATTTATAAATACAAGAGTTTTGAAATTTAAAGAAGTTTACATTTTTATAATTAGCCTAACGTTGGATGAATAAGATTAAAAAGGGTAACAAAGACTAAACACTAAATAAAATCTTACTGGGGAATATTCTAGATAGGTCTAATTATATTGATATAAGAATTGATTAAAAACTAAATAAAATTCAAGTTTATCATATTTATAAATACAAGAGTTTTGAAATTTAAAGAAGTTTACATTTTTATAATTAGCCTAACGTTGGACTAATAAGATTAAAAAGGGTAACAAAGACTAAACACTAAATAAAATCTTACTGGGGAATATTCTAGATAGGTCTAATTATATTGATATAAGAATTGATTAAAACCTAAATAAAATTCAAATCTATCATATTTATAAATACAAGAGTTTTGAAATTTAAAGAAGTTTACATTTTTATAATTAGCCTAACGTTGGATGAATAAGATTAAAAAGGGTAACAAAGACTAAACACTAAATAAAATCTTACTGGGGAATATTCTAGATAGGTCTAATTATGTTGATATAAGAATTGATTAAAAACTAAATAAAATTCAAATCTATCATATTTATAAATACAAGAGTTTTGAAATTTAAAGAAGTTTACATTTTTATAATTAGCCTAACGTTGGATGAATAAGATTAAAAAGGGTAACAAAGACTAAACACTAAATAAAATCTTACTGGGGAATATTCTAGATAGGTCTAATTATATTGATATAAGAATTGATTAAAAACTAAATAAAATTCAAATCTATCATATTTATAAATACAAGAGTTTTGAAATTTAAAGAAGTTTACATTTTTATAATTAGCCTAACGTTGGATGAATAAGATTAAAAAGGGTAACAAAGACTAAACACTAAATAAAATCTTACTGGGGAATATTCTAGATAGGTCTAATTATATTGATATAAGAATTGATTAAAAACTAAATAAAATTCAAATCTATCATATTTATAAATACAAGAGTTTTGAAATTTAAAGAAGTTTACATTTTTATAATTAGCCTAACGTTGGATGAATAAGATTAAAAAGGGCAACAAAGACTAAACACTAAATAAAATCTTACTGGGGAATATTCTAGATAGGTCTAATTATATTGATATAAGAATTGATTAAAAACTAAATAAAATTCAAGTTTATCATATTTATAAATACAAGAGTTTTGAAATTGAAAGAAGTTTACATTTTCATAATTAGCCTAACGTTGGATGAATAAGATTAAAAAGGGTAACAAAGACTAAACACTAAATAAAATGTTACTGGGAAATATTCTAGATAGGTCTAATTATATTGATATAAGAATTGATTAAAAACTAAATAAAATTCAAGTTTATCATATTTATAAATACAAGAGTTTTGAAATTTAAAGAAGTTTACATTTTTATAATTAGCCTAACGTTGGATGAATAAGATTAAAAAGGGTAACAAAGACTAAACACTAAATAAAATGTTACTGGGAAATATTCTAGATAGGTCTAATTATATTGATATAAGAATTGATTAAAAACTAAATAAAATTCAAGTTTATCATATTTATAAATACAAGAGTTTTGAAATTTAAAGAAGTTTACATTTTCATAATTAGCCTAACGTTGGATGAATAAGATTAAAAAGGGTGACAAAGACTAAACACTAAATAAAATGTTACTGGGAAATATTCTAGATAGGTCTAGTTATATTGATATAAGAATTGATTAAAAACTAAATAAAATTCAAGTTTATCATATTTATAAATACAAGAGTTTTGAAATTTAAAGAAGTTTACATTTTCATAATTAGCCTAACGTTGGATGAATAAGATTAAAAAGGGCAACAAAGACTAAACACTAAATAAAATCTTACTGGGAAATATTCTAGATAGGTCTAATTATATTGATATAAGAATTGATTAAAAACTAAATAAAATTCAAGTTTATCATATTTATAAATACAAGAGTTTTGAAATTTAAAGAAGTTTACATTTTTATAATTAGCCTAACGTTGGATGAATAAGATTAAAAAGGGCAACAAAGACTAAACACTAAATAAAATCTTACTGGGAAATATTCTAGATAGGTCTAATTATATTGATATAAGAATTGATTAAAAACTAAATAAAATTCAAGTTTATCATATTTATAAATACAAGAGTTTTGAAATTTAAAGAAGTTTACATTTTTATAATTAGCCTAACGTTGGATGAATAAGATTAAAAAGGGCAACAAAGACTAAACACTAAATAAAATCTTACTGGGAAATATTCTAGATAGGTCTAATTATATTGATATAAGAATTGATTAAAAACTAAATAAAATTCAAGTTTATCATATTTATAAATACAAGAGTTTTGAAATTTAAAGAAGTTTACATTTTTATAATTAGCCTAACGTTGGATGAATAAGATTAAAAAGGGTAACAAAGACTAAACACTAAATAAAATCTTACTGGGGAATATTCTAGATAGGTCTAGTTATATTGATATAAGAATTGATTAAAAACTAAATAAAATTCAAGTTTATCATATTTATAAATACAAGAGTTTTGAAATTTAAAGAAGTTTACATTTTCATAATTAGCCTAACGTTGGATGAATAAGATTAAAAAGGGTAACAAAGACTAAACACTAAATAAAATGTTACTGGGAAATATTCTAGATAGGTCTAGTTATATTGATATAAGAATTGATTAAAAACTAAATAAAATTCAAGTTTATCATATTTATAAATACAAGAGTTTTGAAATTTAAAGAAGTTTACATTTTCATAATTAGCCTAACGTTGGATGAATAAGATTAAAAAGGGCAACAAAGACTAAACACTAAATAAAATCTTACTGGGAAATATTCTAGATAGGTCTAATTATATTGATATAAGAATTGATTAAAAACTAAATAAAATTCAAATCTATCATATTTATAAATACAAGAGTTTTGAAATTTAAAGAAGTTTACATTTTTATAATTAGCCTAACGTTGGATGAATAAGATTAAAAAGGGTAACAAAGACTAAACACTAAATAAAATCTTACTGGGGAATATTCTAGATAGGTCTAATTATATTGATATAAGAATTGATTAAAAACTAAATAAAATTCAAATCTATCATATTTATAAATACAAGAGTTTTGAAATTTAAAGAAGTTTACATTTTTATAATTAGCCTAACGTTGGACTAATAAGATTAAAAAGGGTAACAAAGACTAAACACTAAATAAAATGTTACTGGGAAATATTCTAAATAGGTCTAGTTATATTGATATAAGAATTGATTAAAAACTAAATAAAATCCAAGTTTATCATATTTATAAATACAAGAGTTTTGAAATTTAAAGAAGTTTACATTTTCATAATTAGCCTAACGTTGGATGAATAAGATTAAAAAGGGTAACAAAGACTAAACACTAAATAAAATGTTACTGGGAAATATTCTAGATAGGTCTAATTATATTGATATAAGAATTGATTAAAAACTAAATAAAATTCAAATCTATCATATTTATAAATAAAAGAGTTTTGAAATTTAAAGAAGTTTACATTTTTATAATTAGCCTAACGTTGGACTAATAAGATTAAAAAGGGTAACAAAGACTAAACACTAAATAAAATGTTACTGGGAAATATTCTAAATAGGTCTAGTTATATTGATATAAGAATTGATTAAAAACTAAATAAAATCCAAGTTTATCATATTTATAAATACAAGAGTTTTGAAATTTAAAGAAGTTTACATTTTCATAATTAGCCTAACGTTGGATGAATAAGATTAAAAAGGGTAACAAAGACTAAACACTAAATAAAATGTTACTGGGAAATATTCTAGATAGGTCTAATTATATTGATATAAGAATTGATTAAAAACTAAATAAAATTCAAATCTATCATATTTATAAATAAAAGAGTTTTGAAATTTAAAGAAGTTTACATTTTTATAATTAGCTTAACGTTGGACTAATAAGATTAAAAAGGGTAACAAAGACTAAACACTAAATAAAATGTTACTGGGAAATATTCTAAATAGGTCTAGTTATATTGATATAAGAATTGATTAAAAACTAAATAAAATTCAAGTTTATCATATTTATAAATAAAAGAGTTTTGAAATTTAAAGAAGTTTACATTTTTATAATTAGCCTAACGTTGGACTAATAAGATTAAAAAGGGTAACAAAGACTAAACACTAAATAAAATGTTACTGGGAAATATTCTAAATAGGTCTAGTTATATTGATATAAGAATTGATTAAAAACTAAATAAAATTCAAGTTTATCATATTTATAAATAAAAGAGTTTTGAAATTTAAAGAAGTTTACATTTTTATAATTAGCCTAACGTTGGACTAATAAGATTAAAAAGGGTAACAAAGACTAAACACTAAATAAAATGTTACTGGGAAATATTCTAAATAGGTCTAGTTATATTGATATAAGAATTGATTAAAAACTAAATAAAATCCAAGTTTATCATATTTATAAATACAAGAGTTTTGAAATTTAAAGAAGTTTACATTTTCATAATTAGCCTAACGTTGGATGAATAAGATTAAAAAGGGTAACAAAGACTAAACACTAAATAAAATGTTACTGGGAAATATTCTAGATAGGTCTAATTATATTGATATAAGAATTGATTAAAAACTAAATAAAATTCAAATCTATCATATTTATAAATAAAAGAGTTTTGAAATTTAAAGAAGTTTACATTTTTATAATTAGCCTAACGTTGGACTAATAAGATTAAAAAGGGTAACAAAGACTAAACACTAAATAAAATGTTACTGGGAAATATTCTAAATAGGTCTAGTTATATTGATATAAGAATTGATTAAAAACTAAATAAAATTCAAGTTTATCATATTTATAAATAAAAGAGTTTTGAAATTTAAAGAAGTTTACATTTTTATAATTAGCCTAACGTTGGACTAATAAGATTAAAAAGGGTAACAAAGACTAAACACTAAATAAAATGTTACTGGGAAATATTCTAAATAGGTCTAGTTATATTGATATAAGAATTGATTAAAAACTAAATAAAATCCAAGTTTATCATATTTATAAATACAAGAGTTTTGAAATTTAAAGAAGTTTACATTTTCATAATTAGCCTAACGTTGGATGAATAAGATTAAAAAGGGTAACAAAGACTAAACACTAAATAAAATGTTACTGGGAAATATTCTAGATAGGTCTAATTATATTGATATAAGAATTGATTAAAAACTAAATAAAATTCAAATCTATCATATTTATAAATAAAAGAGTTTTGAAATTTAAAGAAGTTTACATTTTTATAATTAGCCTAACGTTGGACTAATAAGATTAAAAAGGGTAACAAAGACTAAACACTAAATAAAATGTTACTGGGAAATATTCTAAATAGGTCTAGTTATATTGATATAAGAATTGATTAAAAACTAAATAAAATTCAAGTTTATCATATTTATAAATAAAAGAGTTTTGAAATTTAAAGAAGTTTACATTTTTATAATTAGCCTAACGTTGGACTAATAAGATTAAAAAGGGTAACAAAGACTAAACACTAAATAAAATGTTACTGGGAAATATTCTAGATAGGTCTAGTTATATAGATATAAGAATTGATTAAAAACTAAATAAAATTCAAGTTTATCATATTTATAAATAAAAGAGTTTTGAAATTTAAAGAAGTTTACATTTTTATAATTAGCCTAACGTTGGACTAATAAGATTAAAAAGGGTAACAAAGACTAAACACTAAATAAAATGTTACTGGGAAATATTCTAGATAGGTCTAGTTATATTGATATAAGAATTGATTAAAAACTAAATAAAATTCAAGTTTATCATATTTATAAATAAAAGAGTTTTGAAATTTAAAGAAGTTTACATTTTCATAATTAGCCTAACGTTGGATGAATAAGATTAAAAAGGGCAACAAAGACTAAACACTAAATAAAATGTTACTGGGAAATATTCTAAATAGGTCTAGTTATATTGATATAAGAATTGATTAAAAACTAAATAAAATCCAAGTTTATCATATTTATAAATAAAAGAGTTTTGAAATTTAAAGAAGTTTACATTTTCATAATTAGCCTAACGTTGGACGAATAAGATTAAAAAGGGTAAAAGGACTAAACACTAAATAAAATCTTACTGGGGAATATTCTAGATAGGTCTAATTATATTGATATAAGAATTGATTAAAAACTAAATAAAATCCAAGTTTATCATATTTATAAATAAAAGAGTTTTGAAATTTAAAGAAGTTTACATTTTCATAATTAGCCTAACGTTGGACGAATAAGATTAAAAAGGGTAAAAGGACTAAACACTAAATAAAATCTTACTGGGGAATATTCTAGATAGGTCTAATTATATTGATATAAGAATTGATTAAAAACTAAATAAAATCCAAGTTTATCATATTTATAAATAAAAGAGTTTTGAAATTTAAAGAAGTTTACATTTTCATAATTAGCCTAACGTTGGACGAATAAGATTAAAAAGGGTAAAAGGACTAAACACTAAATAAAATCTTACTGGGGAATATTCTAGATAGGTCTAATTATATTGATATAAGAATTGATTAAAAACTAAATAAAATCCAAGTTTATCATATTTATAAATAAAAGAGTTTTGAAATTTAAAGAAGTTTACATTTTCATAATTAGCCTAACGTTGGACGAATAAGATTAAAAAGGGTAAAAGGACTAAACACTAAATAAAATCTTACTGGGGAATATTCTAGATAGGTCTAATTATATTGATATAAGAATTGATTAAAAACTAAATAAAATCCAAGTTTATCATATTTATAAATAAAAGAGTTTTGAAATTTAAAGAAGTTTACATTTTCATAATTAGCCTAACGTTGGACGAATAAGATTAAAAAGGGTAAAAGGACTAAACACTAAATAAAATCTTACTGGGGAATATTCTAGATAGGTCTAATTATATTGATATAAGAATTGATTAAAAACTAAATAAAATCCAAGTTTATCATATTTATAAATAAAAGAGTTTTGAAATTTAAAGAAGTTTACATTTTCATAATTAGCCTAACGTTGGACGAATAAGATTAAAAAGGGTAACAAAGACTAAACACTAAATAAAATCTTACTGGGGAATATTCTAGATAGGTCTAATTATATTGATATAAGAATTGATTAAAAACTAAATAAAATTCAAATCCATCATATTTATAAATACAAGAGTTTTGAAATTTAAAGAAGTTTACATTTTCATAATTAGCCTAACGTTGGACGAATAAGATTAAAAAGGGTAAAAGGACTAAACACTAAATAAAATCTTACTGGGGAATATTCTAGATAGGTCTAATTATATTGATATAAGAATTGATTAAAAACTAAATAAAATCCAAGTTTATCATATTTATAAATAAAAGAGTTTTGAAATTTAAAGAAGTTTACATTTTCATAATTAGCCTAACGTTGGACGAATAAGATTAAAAAGGGTAACAAAGACTAAACACTAAATAAAATCTTACTGGGGAATATTCTAGATAGGTCTAATTATATTGATATAAGAATTGATTAAAAACTAAATAAAATCTTACTGGGGAATATTCTAGATAGGTCTAATTATATTGATATAAGAATTGAATAAAAACTAAATAAAATTCAAGTTTATCATATTTATAAATAAAAGAGTTTTGAAATTTAAAGAAGTTTACATTTTTATAATTAGCCTAACGTTGGACTAATAAGATTAAAAAGGGTAACAAAGACTAAACACTAAATAAAATGTTACTGGGGAATATTCTAGATAGGTCTAATTATATTGATATAAGAATTGATTAAAAACTAAATAAAATTCAAATCCATCATATTTATAAATACAAGAGTTTTGAAATTAAAAAAGTTTATGTTTTTATAATTAACTTTGGTTGAATAAGATTAAAAAGGGTAACCATCTTACAACTCTTTAAGAACGTATATGCCAACAAAAATTAAATAAACTTAAAGGGATGACTTGGAGACTGAACACCACCATAGATACAAAAAAAAAAAACTTGAGCAAATATAGTTAAAATGTTTTTGAAAACAGTTCAATGAAATGTATAGTAGTTGGTGAAGGCGATATATACAGCATCCTCCTGATTAAAACGGACATTTGAACCTACTTTAAATGATAAAAGTCTTTATTATAGTAAATTTGAAAATAACTGTTACACTAACGGGAGGTTATAGTCTATCCATTTTGGGACGGCGGGTAAAAGATTAAGTCACCGCCCGAGCTCCCAACAATAGCTTGGGTCAGGCGCTCGGCGGCCGGCCGCCCGCGCTAATGAGGCGTAAAAAGCACTCCACTCCAAAATATTATCATATAAAAGAAAGCGTATTTTTTAATTTTTTATTACAGTTTTGATGTCTACGTGTGATTTTATGAAAAACTAGTCCAAACACGACGGAGTTATGTCAATTAGTACAATTAGTGGTTACAAAAGTTAAATAAGGCCAAATACAATTTTTTGCAACCACTAATTTTACTAATTGACATAACTCCGTCGTGTTTGGACTAGTTTTTCATGAAATCACACGTAGACATCAAAACTGTAATAAAAAATTAAAAAATACGCTTACTTTTATGTGATAATATTTTGGAGTGGAGTGCTTTTTACGCCTCATTAGCGCGGGCGGCCGGCCGCCGAGCGCCTGACCCAACTATTGTTGGGAGCTCGGGCGGTGACTTAATCTTTTACCCGCCGTCCCAAAATGGATAGACTATAGGTAAATACTTCATGTAAAACAGCCTCCTTCTAAAATATTTTTGTTTACTGTAGAAGTGTTTACATTTTAAAAATATGATTACACTCGCGTTCGAGTGTAAAACATTTGTCAAGATTGTAAATCATTTAAAAACAGTATCTTTTATTATATTATAAAAAAAATTACAAGATCATGTAGCTTAAGTCATTAAACAATTAGGTGATTAGATAACAATATTTATACAGACTTTCCTTATACAAATATTTTCCTTATAGCTTAATTGTCCTAAGAATATTGTAATCTTGGCGGAAATTTTTGTCCCATTAGTCAAATATTACTAAACTTTAAAATCACTAATTTTTTTGCATCTAAACAGTTTTATTTTTAATTAGTATATTTTATAATTTTCTTGTATTAAGCTTATAATTTACAGCATTGAACGTAAAAGCTCTAACAATAGTCTTTAATATTTCATGAAACATTAAGCGTTATACAATAGTACGCCTATATTGTTATACACTACATAAAATACTGACACAATATTTTATGTATTCATAATTTAAATTTAAAAATAATATATATTTATATTGTACCTGTAATTTATGACCCTCGGCTTGCCTTGTTTAAAAGTCTTTTGACTCTTAAGTAGATATAAAAGCCACTTTCTGGTAAAGTCAAGAATTTTCTAAAAAAGGGAGCGACTAGAAATTGCTAGAAACTTTGGCAATTATTGGCGTTTAAAGTAGTTTCCAACTCTAAACGTACACAGACACTAAAACATTTGGTTACGAAATTACATTTTAGTTTCAAAAGATTGTTACAATAATTTTTAAGGTTGGTCATTCTATTAGTACGACAAAACGTCGCTTTATCTACGGAAACGTAAAATGTCAGTGTGTTAATTACAGGAAACAAGAATACTTTGTAATAGTCTACAAATGTGTTTGCAGCTACAGCTTATATTCTTGAATTTTGTAGTCCATTACGTTCGGTGAATCTTAACTAATCATTTTAACAATAGTTTATGACTACTCGAACTTTAAGTTTTGTAAATTTGTGAAACTTTACTGAGACAGAACGTTTTCGATCGCTATGTGCCGATCTTCTTCAGTGTCATCAGAGAAGACACTAACGAAGATGGTCTTATAGCTATCGAAACGTTCTGTTTCAGTAAGTTTTCACAAATTTATAAAACTTAAAGTTCGGATAGTCATAAACTATCTTTAAAGTGATTAATACAGCGTATAGTTGTGTTAAACAAACTATACTGCCCACTATAAGTATGAGACGTTGCATCAATACTTTTGATAACGTCAACAATCAGCTGCCAAATACATAATTTAGATCAAGGAGATGCAACAGGGTACTATTAAAGCTATAATATTAATACGTTCATTGTTGTCGTGGTTTTACCTACCATCCTCTGGTATTAAAGAAATGGGGGTTTGTGAGGTCTAGAAACTTCAAACAAAATGAGCAATTGAGAAGAATTCATCTTAGAATGTTTTGGTCTAAACTTCCTGTCACACCCATTGTGCACCAAAAATACAAACTTATTCAATAATCGATTAGTATATTGGATGAGAAAAAACATTCCAAAAAATCAGTTCAAATGAATAAAAATCTAGTCGTATAATTAAAAATAACAATTATTTTAGTTTTTAATAATTACAAATTATATTAAAACAATCAATACTAAAATCACCGTTGTAAATTTAATCAACTCCTGATAGTCCTCATGGGGATGGTTCGCGTTGGAGATAATTCGCTGTATAGTGTATTGAGAAAACAAAATTTAGTGAATAGCTCATGGATACACTAATTCAAGTTCGTAACTGCATAAATTTGGAGGAATTATCGGGATAAGTTATAAGAAAATCGTAACGCATACATATAGTCAAATTTGCGGCTTATATCCTAGGTTGAGAAAGTGGCTCAGAGGTGTGAAAAGGTAGACGGTCATTTGGATTAGAAGTATTTAAAGTGTTTTACTAACAAATTTTATTTTATAGTCTTATCCATTCCGTACATTCTTTGTTTTTCTTGCATTCTACAATTCAAATGGTTACAGTTATTCGGTTTTATATTTAATAAACTTTTATACTTCAGCATTTACCATAGTTTCTTGTTTAGATTGCTTTTAAAAGGTTTAAAACTGTTTTTGTTTAAATTGAGTTCTTTCTTGTCTACCTTATTTTATTATTTCAGGTTACAACAGCTTACTTAATAGTAATTAAAACATTTTAAAGGCAATAAGATTTAATTGGTTACCCTCAACATACGCGGTCTTTAATTTTCATTTTATAACCAAGATCATGTCCAATCGCAGTAGAAGGAAACGGTCCTGGTATTTAAACTTCTACCCCTAAGTAAAGCAAAAGATATTATAAAAGTTACCTTATGTTTCGACCGAATCTAGTAGCCATTACAATCTGGTAAGCAATCGTATTACACTCTGGTAAGCAATCGTATTACAAGCAATACTTACGGGTTTATACCGCTGACTGTGGTTAGAATATGGTTCGTGTTGATGATATCCCCGCTACACAAAGGGTCTAGTTGCCATTACACTCTGATAAGCAATCGTATTACAAGCAATACTTACGGGTTTATACCGCTGACTGTGGTTAGAATATGGGTCGTGTTGATGATAACCCCGCT
>JBAIZL010000413.1:80000-97500 GCA_036971475.1 Prosapia bicincta
CAAGCCCCTAGTTTTAGTTTAAATATTAAGTTTTTTATATGGTTGCATACAGCAGCTGATTTTATGTCAAAGCCTATGTAGTAGAACATCTGTGTTAAAACATAGGTTAAGTCACTTTATGTTGTAATGTGGAAACATTTATAGCGATGCCTACAAACACTTACTGGATAGCCTTAAACAATTTCTCGTCAATTTTCGTCAAATTAATAGCGACAGTATAAATTCCATCAGCCTACCCTATGAGTAACCTCAAAGTGAAATAAAGATAACGCGGGATTACATTTATCAGCTTATTTGATTTTTTATGTTATGTTGGAAACACCTGTTTAACACGTAGGTTATGTTACATCATTTATTGAGCATTGCTAAGGAAAAAGGTCATTCTTAAATAGTTTTGATCAGTTATTAAATATATTCATTTATTTAAATTTTATAAATCTCAGTACAAATAGTTCTATAAATAGATAATAATAAATAATTTGTTTTTAATCCAATTATTGATTGGGAAGCATTCTTGAGCACGTCTGTTAAGAAATGCTTAGGTAATTTCTCACTACGCAAAATTAAGTGTTTTTACAATTCAAAATTTCTGTACACTTGGCTATGAAAGTTTGTACTTCTCTGTCACCCCTTCGAGCACCAAAACATAATTATTTTTGTTATTATTAGATTTATATGTTGGTATACAATAACAAGAGTGGTACGAAATATTACAATAAAAATATGGGAAAGTACCCCAATACCACAAAAAATCAAAATAAACAAATAAAACAAGTTACCTAAGATTAAACCCTTATGTACATTTCGACGACCATTTCATCATCGCCATTACAAAATTACAAAATTTTGGGTCTAATTACAAAATTAAAATCTAGCAAACAAGAAGTTACAAACTAGAGTGATGACTCTATTGTAGTTTTGTAATAAGACCCTCTGAAGATGATGACATGGTCATCGAAATGTACATAAGGGTTTAATCTTAAGTAACTTGTTTTATTTTATTTTTTTAATTATTTTTTGGTATTGGGGTTCTTTCCAATATTTTCATTGTACTATATGTTGGCATTAAATATTTTGTTTTAATTATTAAATATAATTTAAAACAATTTTTTGTTTGTTTCCGCCAGCAGTTGGTAACATGCACTTGAACAGCCACTTAACTCTCCCTCAAAACCCACCTGTCAGTGTGTAATAGCTCACGTCCTTCAAATAGTTGTAACTCTCTTTGAGCCTTGACAGCTTTGAAGGTCGTCTGTGATCCAAGCGACTAATTATTAATTTGTTCTAATATTTGTTCCGCTTTTGCGTTGATTCAGTTTTCGTATCGATAAAATTCTTTCGTGTATTTTACACGTCAGAACGCTATTAGGAAGTGATGACGCAGAGGTAAGATAAGAGATAAGAACTACGAAAAAAACCTGCAGCAAACGAAATTGCTGGTAGTATTTATGGTACCAAACGGTCTGAGTGTATATTGTTTCCAATAAACAAACTCTCTAATTGTAATAAATTGAAATGATGAAGACAATTTTATTCTGATTAACACTTTATACAAATTGATTCATAGCTCAATTTCATTTTTTATTTTATGCATTATAAAATTAAATTATAAGGTGGTATTTGTTTTCCTTATCATTTAGCTTATTTAAATATTTTAAAATAAAATAGATATAATAGATTTAAATAAGAAGTCGTATAAAAGACTCAGAGTTTAAAAATGTACTCAGTTAAAAATATTGGTAATATTTTTCAATATAAAAATTTCATATCATATTTTTATTCGTGTCTCTCTTTATTTTACAGCTAAGACACAGTTGCCTAGTACATAATTGATTCTAAATCACTCAGTTGTGGGACTGATCGACAGAAATTAATGTTTCTTATGTCGTTCATGACGGAGTTAAAATAAAAATCTTATTTATGTTCATACATTTTTGATAATGAAAGTTTCAAAGAGATGAAGACAATATTGTACAGATTCAAATACAAATAATATAATATATCCAATTTCTTTGCAATATTTTGTTTTTATTGTTGTTTACATTGTTTGAATGAATAAAATTTTTTTATTGTTGTTTACATTGTTTGAATGAAGAAAATTTTTTTATTGTTGTTTACATTGTTTGAATGAAGAAAATTTTGTTATTGTTGTTTACATTGTTTGAATGAAGAAAATTTTTTTATTGTTGTTTACATTGTTTGAATGAAGAAAATTTTGTTATTGTTGTTTACATTGTTTGAATGAAGACAATTTTTTTATTGTTGTTTACATTGTTTGAATGAAGAAAATTTTTTTATTGTTGTTTACATTGTTTGAATGAAGAAAATTTTTTTAATTGTTGTTTACATTGTTTGAATTAAAAAAATTTTTCTCCCTGAAAAACGTACGCAGTCAGGCGTCATTTCAAACATTAGTCAGTAGAACTGGCCTATAAAAGCAAATTTTTTTTTTTTTGAAAAATGTACTTAATAGAAGATGTAGCAATAGTAAAATAATGTAAATATTAGAAAATGTTTCTTAGATGACTATATATTTTTTTAATAACAATTTTATTTAGCGAGTTTTATTTAAATTCAAATTTAATTTTAAAAATGTCAGACGTGACTAAGATAGTTTTCATTTAAAAAATTGGAGTAAATTTGATTTTACCATTATTTTCATTAATCGTTATTAATTATTTATCAAAATATAATTAAAAATTACATTTAATAACTGAACAAAAACATTTAACAATATTTTAACATAATAGCGTACAATAAATTAGGCAATATAACCTACTTGTTACCACAGCTGTTTTACAACATAAAATCAGGTTTAGTATGAAATAATATGTTATAACCTAATTAACTTTGAATACCGTTAAAACCAGTTTATCCTAATAATATATTAATTTTTTTGTAATATATTTATTAACTTATGAAAAATATTTAATAATAATATATAAACCTAATAATAACAACAAAATTTGGTTGTCACACTACGGAGAGACCAACAGAAGTGTATACTCTTATAGCCACGTCTATAAAGGTTTTTAATTGAGAAAAAGATTTAATTTTGAGTCTTGAGAAATTACCTAAAGATTTGTTATCAGACGGAGCTTAAGTTTTTTCAATAAAAAATTGTATTGAAACTACTTAGCGTATTACTAATGTTATATTGAAATATTTGTACTTAGGTTTGCAAAATAAGTAAATTATTATATTTATCAACTTATCAAAACTTTTGAGAAACAATCTTTCCTTAACAATGTTCAATAAATAATTATATATATATATATATATATATATATATATATATATATATATATATAATTAATTTAATTTAAATATAATATAATTTAAATAAAATAAATTATATAATTTAAATATAATATAATTTGATTTAATATGTAAAAATAGTTACGTTACAACACAACGTAAAACTAAAATGAAGTCATATATTATTTAACTCATTTTTTAGGAGCCTGACGGAATTTATGGGGGACACTATCAATCTGATAGAAGTTATACTGACACGAAATTGTATGTTTATGTACAACCAATAGGTCTTTGTAGGCGTCGCTATAAGTTTACAAAAATATCTTTTATAGCTACGTCTACAGAATTTTTACATTAAAAAAAACGTTAATTCTTGGGTATTGAAAAATTCTAAACATTTGTTATAATTTAAGAAAGAATAATTCAGTTTTTTTACATTTAACGCCAAAAAATAACAAATTAGAATTAAATGATTTTCAAAATTTTCAATTAAAATTGTCAATAGTATAATTTATAAATTTTTCATTTAATATTTATTTTTTATTTGAGGAATGTATTTAATTACAATAAAAATATTGAAAAGAATCCCATACCACAAAAATAATCAAAAATAACAAATAATACAAGTTACTTATGATTAAACCCTTATGTATATTTCGATGACCATGTCATCATCATCAGAGGGTCTTATTTCAAAGTACAATCTAGCATACAAGAAGTTACAAACTAGAATTATAGTCATTCTAGTTTGTAACTTCTTGTGTGCTAGATTGTATTTTGTAACAAGACCCTCTGATGATGATAACAAGGTCATCGAAATGTACATAAGGGTTTAATCTTAAGTAACTTGTTTTATTTGTTATTTTTGTGGTATTGGGGTTCTTTTCAATATCTTTATTGTAATATATTGTACCACTGTGCTCTTCATATTGTGAATGTATTTAATGAAGATTACTGTTTACTGTTAAGATATTAACTACAGAAGATTTTAAATGAATATTACAATACAAAAATTAGATTAAATATAGGCTATATAGCCTATTAAAATATTGAATAGCCTGTATATTGAATTATTCCTATTGAGATTTATGAAAATTAAATTAATTAATATATTCATTAACTGATCAAAACTATTTAATAATAAACTTAACCTTTAAAATCTTCATTAAATAACCTACATGTAAAACAGCTGTTCTATGGCATAACCTATAACACAAAATCAGCTGTTGCATGAAATCATATGTTGTCACTCCATTCACGTTGAGGTGACTCATAGCGTATCCTGACGGAATTTATACTGTTGCGCAATCGTATGTTAATGCCCATTAAATAAGTTTTTGTAGGCGTCGCTATAGAAGTTTTCACTTAGAAAATGCTACGATGACAATAGTGTTCCTAGGAATCAATGTGGTATAGTGATATTTGCAGTAACCAAAACTAGTCACTTAGGTTAAATTGTAAGAGTTGTTATACGCCTTGTTTAAAGCAGTAGAATACATCTCATTTAAAAGCTATACTTGGACTGTCTTCCAATGGACACAAAGGGGGAGATTAGGCCGTCTTTGTTCCTTAAGAAACATAGGTAATACTTAAATTGTTTTATTCAAACTTTAGAGAGTTTTAAATTAAAATTAAAATAAAACATATCCATGCTCCATAGATTTAAAGAAGTTCCAATGACCACAGAAAACATAAACAAAGGACTAGACACCATTAAATATTCAGCATACACAAATGTATACAACACTTACTATACTTTAGCCAATGCCAGATCTTGGCATTTCTGCCATTCTCCTCCTAGCCTCCCAGTACAGACAATGCTGGCTTCGGTCTTCCACATCTTGCAACGCTGTGCAATTCCGAAGATGTGGGGCGTTCATCTTTCGACAGTTGCACAGAAGGCAAATATCTGAGGCTGCTAATCCTATTTTATATAGGTGGGCTTGAAAATAGTCATGGTATGGATACAACACCACAATAATATACAGACTACGGCGCAATATATAAAAACACACTAAAATTAACATTACGAATAGGGAAAACAAATACATCACAATACCATACATAAACAAAACATCAAATAAAATAGCACACAAATTTCAAAAAACAGGATACAAAATAGAATATAAAAGTAATAACAATGTACAATACAAAATTCAACACGATACCACCAACAATGATAAACTACAAGACCAGGTATAATCAAACTAAACTGCAATGAATGCAACAAATTCTACATTGGACAAACAAGTCGCAGCTTTAAACAAAGAGTCGAAGAACACAAACATAACACCAACTCAACATTTTACAATCACTTAAAAGAAACAGGACACAAATACACAGATATTTATCATAATTTAGAAATCCTACACATCAACAAAAAAGGACCACATCTCAACACACTAGAACAATATGAAATTTACAGACACACAAAAACACAAAGTACAAACATATTAAACGAAGAAACACAATACAAATCACACATACTCTTCGATACTATCGAAAACCTGCCTTTAAAACCGTCACCGCTTGATCCGACATCTCCAAGCAGAAGACGCTGATGAAGATCGCCACATAAAAAACCATTCAGTAAGTTTTCTCAAATTTACAAAATATAAAGTTCGGATAGTCATAAACTAATGTTAAAGTGATTAATTGAAAAATATTATTGTAATATCAATGAAGCTTAAGAAACTGAAAACACTTTCACGTTACCATCTTTACAATAAAACATCGCGTCTAGCGAATAGAAAGTCCTAATTTTTACAAAAACACTCAACACTTTGAGGTTCCTTTATAAAATACTATCGTGTTGTTTTACAATACATTAGTCCTTTAAATTTACTCAAAATTTTAACAAATTCTTTTATTCTAACCTTGGCTAAATAAAAAAACTTACTAACGAAAGTTATATATGCCATACATATTGATGGTGTTTATAAACCGAGGAAAATATATATATAATATAATATATATATATAATATATTTACTATTTCAATTCGGTAATAGGTTAGTATATTTTGTAGTGAGACATATAAGCGGATAATTTATAACTATATTATTTTATATATGTTTTTGTAGTATAACATAATTATTAATAAGAAATTATGAGAAATAATGTTTTCTGACGAAAGCTAGTGATTGGGTGAAGACTTGCAAGTTGAGTGCAATTATAGAACAAAGGACACTTTATACATCAACCGGTTAGTTTAATTTAAGAAAACGCTCTACATAAATTTAACCTAATCTTGAACGTTGAAACTATTTTGTAAAATGTAGCTTATCTATAACATAATGCTTGGTTTGTGAGGTTATGTTTCATTTAGTAAAAAAAATTATAAAAGTATGCCTGAAAAAATATTGAGAAACTTTAATTTCTCTTTTCTCATAGATATGTCAGTCAATTATACGTTCTGAACACAATATAAATAAATAAATTATTTACTTTAAATTTCCAAATGTTACATCCGATGAAGCAACACATAAATAACACAAGTAAATAATTATTTTACATTACTACATCATTGTACACACAGATTAAAATTTACCTACAAACTATATAGGGACGATTAGCACAAAAGCAGACTGTACAGGCTATCTTCACACTGTGACAGTTTATAAAAGAATGTTTATTCACGCGTCCAGCAATGGAACCTATGTATCACTGTTCAAATGCGACATTATGAACTTGGAGTCAAAGCTCAGTCTACTATTTAATTGTTATATTTCCAAACTTATTTCAACTAGATACATTACAACTATATTTTAATACATTTATACTGTATAATAACGTAGTGTAACATTTTGAGGTTATATACGTAAATAATTATTGGTATATGTTGTTTATAAAGTAAGGTTATATTTAAAACACTAAAATTTATATCACTTTTAATAAGTTTTGAGACTATGATCCTCTGATTTAAAAAAATAGTTTTTTTAGCTCGTGTAAGGGAAAAGAAAAAGAAATCAGAGTTGACCAATATTTGGTCAACTATAACCATTTATGATTTCTATATAACCACGTGCAATGTTTTATTAAAATATATCTTTTAACAAGTATAAGATGTAAATGTACGATTTTTATGAAATTATTTCAAAAATTGTTAAATTTAATTTTCGAGCCTTCTCTTAGAAAAAGATTAGGGACAAATAATTAACTTTAACCACTGAAATATTAGTTAATTTAATACATAATACATAATTTATTTACATAAAATACGTGCTACATAATACGAAGATATTAAAAGAGTTTATTATAGAGAGAAAAGTCTGTAGCTGTTAGAAACTGTATAAACAAATATAGTGAAATAAATAATTCTTCCCATGGACATAAGATATTATTTTCTTAACTAAAAATGTTTTAAATTATTTTTAATCCATATCTATTATTGTAAAGCTAACACTTACCACCATTACAAGACAGAAAGTAAATCATAACAAGAAAAACGTACATGTCGGATCTGTGAGTAGCAATAGCTCTGGTTTTTGAAGCATATAGCCTATACTTGACATTTGATGAGCGTATACACTGATAATAGTTATCAATTCATTGATAAAAGCTAAATATTATCTTTTGTTAATTTATTTTACATAGAAAATTTTCTAGACAAAGTCATTGCTGTGATAACGTTTGCTTGAAGTTGTGTTTCTTATTTTTAGGCGCTTCTAATTGTTGTTAATTCTCAATGTGCAATACGTTGTGATTCAGGATCTATTTTTAGAACGATTTGCTTTTTTTGCTGTTATAAACTTCCCCGTCTGTTTTAGTGACAGTGTGATATTTGATACGTATTGCAAAACTACTGCTTCAAACAGTTTGAATAAAGGATTCAACAGTATTTTGAAACGGATGTGAATAAACCTGGAATTTGAATTAAAACTAACAGAAATAATTTAAGTGAAAATAATAACATATCTTGTTTAATTTTACATACTTAACACGGTATGGATATTTTATCACTGTCACACATTTATTCCACCGTTTCGAAACCACTAGGGGATAGAAGGTATTGTTATTTTATTACGTCATAAAACATTTTTGTAATGAATGACTTTAAAATTTTGTAAGTTTAGATTTTGTTAGTATTTTTACATAGGCTACGAATGCAACTAGAAAGTAACAGGTGTTTTGAAATGAATTATTAACAATACGAAAGAAAAGCTTTTAATAATTTAAGACTACGTTCTAAAGCTATACTTCGGGTTATTTTTCAACGTAATACCCATTCAATTTGAGGCACTAATCACAGATATTTCAATTCTTTCTTTCTTTTTTTAAAAAGTTATAACCTGTTTACCCCAGTATGACTAATATCACTTGTGAAGAATAGAGAAGGATTAAATTAATGTAATAAAGGTAGAATTAAGGAAGGGACATTAAAGCAAGGATAGAAGAAGGAAGATCATGGAATCGAGTGCGCAGGGCCACGTAGCGGACCTAGATTTACCCTCTAGAAGCTGTCATTTGCTTCTAAGGACAATGTTAAGGGAATATCTATAGAATAAGGGAGGACTAAGGACAGCTTAAAATTATAAACTGGAACTGGTGAAAATTATATAATTGTGTACGGCACAACCGGAGGGAAATCAGTTTATTTACTCGCTACCCCAGATGATATATTTAAACGGGATAGGCAAAGCGTAATACACATTCGTAATATAATAAAATTAATTACAAAAGCAATCCACTTCAGAAGAAACTAATGATAATAGCTTGAGAAGCCTTAATTAAATGAAGTGATTTTTTTATTTAAAACTTTATCAATGCAACATTTCCTTATAATGGGATTATTTGTGGGTCTGCTTTAAAACTGAATTGACGAAATGCTTTTGTGCGAAATATAAAATATGGTAATTTTCATAATTCGTAAAGTATTTTAAAAGCCATTGTATTTTATATTATTAATACATTTTATTGTAAAATACTATTTTATAGTATAAAATTACTTTTTTAATAATTTTTTTCGGTTTTGCAAAAGATTTTTCTATATTTACATTCTATTGGAAATGGGATTATGTTAACAATTAATTTTAAAATAAGATGATTAAATATAATTTTAAAATATTTCTATATTAATAAATCTCTGTTTCATATCCCCTAAATAATAGTTCTTTGTCAAAACAACTTTTCTATCTATGACATCACTGGAGCAAACGTCATACTGTTATTTTTGTTAGGACTACAATCATCCCTACCAGTACATACATTCATGTAATACTTTATTTTTTTTAGGTTAAACGTCTGAAGTTCACTGGTATTTGTTTCGACCGTTTGCAGATATTTGCCTTCCCTCAAAACCAGTCTTAGACATACTCGAACTGTGACACCAATGCAACGAAATTGCCCAAACTTCAAAGATCACGTCAGTACATACTCCTAACGCCCTTTCCCTACAGTTGTAATGTTGTAACGTAAATAAAGGTATAATAACTGTTCTTCATTCTCGTAACAGCGTTCAATTCATCATCGAGGAAGGCTAAGTGATCATTCTAAAGGAAAATATCTTTGTCCAACGTCATCTGGATATCCTCTACAAAGTTCTCAAACGTAATAACGGTACTGCATAAACTGTCATCAATTTACCTTAAGGCATTTTAAAATTCACATTAAACCGCCAATATGTGGTGAATAATTCTTTGTTTACTTACATGGTGTCGCTTCAGTTTCGTCCAGTGACATTTGCGCCACCTTAATGCTGTTGAAAGATGGAAGAAGAAACTCAACAACACCTGTCAGACACCTAACCATAGAACCAACAAATTAGTGGTTTCAAAACTGAAGCGGAATATATAGCCTGCACATACAATTAAACCTTGGAGGAAAGAGAAGAAAATGCACAGATATGAAACTGGTTGAGGGAATTAATATACTATCAAGAAGAAACTGGTGTCACTCTTACCTACTTACAAAAATTAGACTAGTTTCAAACTGAAGCCAACTAAAGGTTATAACATTTGTAAATATAACTAAGTGTTCATCACGAAAAACAAAAGAAACCAATAGCATTAAACTACAAAAAAAAAAGAAATTAACATGAGATACTATTATACAAATATTCTTTGAGCTTATCTTGTGAGGTTATGTTAAAAAAATTTAAACATACACAAAACTCACAAATTATTCGTTTATTTACTCATATGCGTTTCAATTACAAAGTCATCATCATCAGCGAGTGTTACTTCTACAAAACATGCGTGTTGTAAGTTATAGTTTGTAGTAGCAACACTCACTGATGATGATGACTTTGCCATTGAAACGCGTATGAGTAAATAAATGATTAATTTGTGAGTTTTGTCTATGTTTTTATTTGTTTTATGAGATACTATGATTTAAAAAAGCAAAAAGATAATAAAAATGACGACGCTTTTGGCTGATTTTAAATAGGCCTAAACGATAGTAACACTAGTTTTCCAAAATGATGGAGAAACTGGTTTTCTGTTACTTAGTACAAAGCCTGGCTAAAGTGTGTTGGTAATACTTGAGGCTTTAATCGTACTTAGTACAGGAAATAATCTAGATCTTCCAAACACAGGTATATTTGGGGTAACTTGGGCGCAACTGTCGCACATTTCACCATGGGCGCAAGTGTCAACTGGGTGCACCTGTAACATATGCATATAGCACATTGTTAAAACTTAGTACAATTCCAATATCTCATCCATTCTCGGAAACACCTCAGATGATTAAGCAATTCTCGCACTCTAACGTCCTGACTCCGGCTGACTCTCTACCAGTCGCCGATGGTTTCTAATGAGTCCCCTACTTAGGCCTTGGTCTATAAAACTAAAACTGTTACGTTTTGGCGATTGACACTAACATTTTCACCTTCTATATATTAAGTAGGTATAGTAGGGTATTTCTTAGAGATAGAGGCCAAACACGACAAATTTATGACGATATTAAATGCATATTTAAAGCAATGCACTACATATCAGTAATCGATATTTAATCACCTATGTTCTCTAATATCTTTAGTAGTGACATACGTAGTGACATACCGTGTTCAGCCTCTATTCCCAAGGAATAATAGTAGAATTCGATAAAAGCTACCTAAATGTAACACTCTATAAATTTCTAATTTTGTAGACAACGGCCCTATAGGTGACTCATTGGGCCAGTGTGAGGATTGTTTAATCACCTGAGGGGCTTCTGAGTTTGGATGGACAATAGTTTTGTTTTCTGCAGCAGTAATATTTAATTCCATCACTAATGAGATCTAATTAATTGTAAAATAATATTTCCATTGATTGTACATTTTTAATTTCCTTTAAAAGTAGTGTGCACGTGACAAGAGCAAAGTACGAAATATTTCAAATAAATTTAATTCTTACAAAATTACTAAAACATTGAATTTACAGACACCATATGGAATATAACAAGTCATGACGTCATAATGACATCTTAATATATATTCGAACCTCAACAATACTTATCAGCTGGAAAACCTTAAAAGCGTAAAACATTTAATTTTAGAAGTGTTTTTCTTATCAACTATGAAGTATTTATTTCTAATCAGAAGGCGCGCAAGAGATAAAATTTTCAACACATTCTCATTTTGTCAACAATATCTCTAATGCACTATTTAAACCATGTAAGTACTTCTCAAAACTTTAGCTCTACATGACTGCATAACCTTAATTCAACATAGGTGACTCATTGGGCTTCTGAGTTTGGATGAGTTTTGTTTTTGTTTTCTGCAGTAGTCATATTTAATTCCATCACTAATGAGATGTAATTAATTGTAAAATAATATTTCCATTGATTGTACATTTTTAATTTCCTTTAAAAGTAGTGTGCACATGATAAGAGCAAAGTACGAAATATTTCAAATAAATTTAATTCTTACAAAATTACTAAAACATTGAATTTTAAGACACTATATGGAATATAATAAGTCATGACGTCATAATGACATTTTATATCATACTTATCAGCTGGAAAACCTTAAAAGCGCAAAACATTTAATTTTAGAAGTGTTTTTGTTATCAACTATGAAGTATTTATTTCTAATCAGAAGGCGCGCAAGAGATAAACTTTTCAACACATTCAACAATGTCGCTAATGCACTAGTTAAACCATGCAAGTACTTTTTAAAACCTTAGCTCAACATAACTGCATAACTGTAATTCAACATGGCGGCATCGTTTTATCTGGAATGTCACATTTTATGTGTGAAAATTTAATGTAACGACAACCTTTATTTATAGAATCTAAATACTAATGTACTTGATATAGGTTAAGGCATTTTACATTTTTATCATAAATTTTCTTTGCATTATTTATGACAACGCTTGTTGATACAAAACTAAGATAAATACAATTATCATGGCTGCGCAAGAATACATTCATTGCACTAATACAAATATACAATGCATAACATTGATAGTTAAGGCTTTATGTTTTAAAATTGAATTTCATTAACTTTAGTTAGAAAAAATGTAATTTAAATTTTACACTAGCGTTGCTGCACCAGAAATCATAAAAAGGAAAATTAATAACCAATTTTCCAATAAGGAAAGCAATTCAAACGACTAAATCATTATAATTCATTACCTCCGATGCTAGAGGATAGACAATGTTTCTCTTCATTTCATTAGGCGTAGAAACATACAAATTTTAGTTGTCCAAACACGTGAGAAAAGCTCGGATGTTCCGTGAGAAAAGCTCGGATGTTCCAGCAATGGTCAACGATTGCGCCTTGTTTATGGTTATTGCGAAAGCAAGACGCAAACGAAATTGTAGTCGTTTGAAATCGGATGAAATCATTGGTATTCCTGGAATTAAGACCATCTCTCTTTTTAAGGCGCCCCTTATCATTTCTGCCAGGATCAAATAGGATGTCAGTTTTTTTTGTTGTGAGTCTGGTTCCGTTGCACAGCTTTGGTGGATTGAAATTCCGCAAGAGTATTATCGGCGATCCTACTTTTATTATCAATAAGTGGGGTAGCAATAATTGTACATAGAATTTCGATTTTAACCCATTAAAATTAATAATGTATTTTTATTTTTACATAATTTTTATAATAATTTTAATTAATTAAGTAACGCTACAATCGATTTACATTTTAAAATTAGACTTATGGAAGGCTGTACACTGAACCAACCTTTGGGGCACAGCCCACTGCACCAAACGTCACACCAACCATTCTGGGAATGTGTTAAACAATCCTTCAACATTTAATTAACTTTTGGTTAGTGGTTTAGGCTTCCATAAGATACATACATCGGTTATATATATATATATATATATATATATATATATATATATATATATATATATATATATATATATATAGATAACTCCACCCCGTTTAGTAATAAAGATTTGTTACTGAGGGCCCAGTTTCAATTTACATATTCCTAATATGCCATTTGGTTTAACGTGATAGTGCGTGAAAAACCACTTATCTTAACCTCATTTACAGGTAAGTAATAAGGAATCTTGCATCGGGGTGACATAACTGTCCTTATCAATCCTCGTACAAGTATGAATCAGTGGACGCATTATCACAGCGATAAAAGAATAGACCTCTATAATCTATATTTAAGTTTACGATCCTACCTTAATCCTATTCACAATAAAAATCTTTTTTTATCCGTCGTTTGAGATTGTAGCCGCGAGTTGTACGTCTTAAAACTATAAAACAGAAAACGTCCATTAGTCTGTTCACGTAACATTAAGATGTATAGTTTAAACATTCAAAAATTATTTGTAACGATTGTATAATTATATTATAACTAGTTATATAATAAAGTATAACTTTTCTGTTTAATTGCAGACGCAGTTAACAATTTAGTTGGAAGACACGTCTATACTATCTTAAGAAAGCAAAAAGTAAAAATTGTGGTTAAAGAAAAACAAAAGGAGCGTTTGTACGTAATTTAACGAAAGGTTGTTATGTTTATATTTCCATTAAAAACCTAGTCGTCTGCCTCGATTGAAGTTTACTATGAAGAGTTTATTGTTTTTTAATGATTGGAGAAAGAAGTGCCTCATTCAGCTCCTATATTTATTTACTGGAAAGTATTTTGAGTTTTCATCTTAGGACATGAAATTAAAAGATTAAAGACATTTTTAATACTGTCTTATTTTATGTCACGTTCTCCAAACATGCTTTTATAATATAGTATATATCATGTTACATTTAGCAACAAAACGTAGCATACAGTATGTTACACATAGTACTACTACATAACACATAGTATGTTACATTTAGCAACAGAACGTAGCATACAGTATGTTACACATAGTACTACTACATAACACATAGTATGTTACATTTAGCAAAAGAACGTAGCATACAGTATGTTACACAAAGTACTTCTACATAACACATAGTATGTTACATTTAGCAACAGAATGTAGCATACAGTATGTTACACATAGTACTACTACATAACACATAGTATGTTACATTTAGCAACAGAACGTAGCATACAGTATGTTACACATAGTACTACTACATAACACATAGTATGTTACATTTAGCAACAGAACGTAGCATACAGTATGTTACACATAGTACTACTACATAACACATAGTATGTTACATTTAGCAACAGAACGTAGCATACAGTATGTTACACATAGTACTACTACATAACACATAGTATGTTACATTTAGCAACAGAACGTATAATACAGTATGTTACACATAGTACTACTACTACATAATACATAGTATGTTACATTTTATACTACTACATAACACTTAGTATCATATATTTTATACAACTACATAGCACATGTTACGTTACATTTTGTATTACAGCATATCACGGAATATGCTACTTAAAGTACTACAACATACCTCATAATATGGGACATATAGTACTACAACATAGCCTATAGTATGTTACGTATAGTACTACTACGCAACCCATAGTATGTTACATATTGTAATAAAATATAACACATAGTATTATACATTTTGTACTAAAGTCGGTTCAGAATGTGTTTGCGCCTGATGTAAACACAATCACGAGGCGAACACGTGCAAGGGACGGTAAGCTATGAGTCCGGTTCACAATCATGCATCGGCAATTGGGCTACGTCTTACACTGGTACACTTAATCATTCGAAAAATAGAATTATAGACTAATGAAAGTAATAAGACTATTCAATAATTTATGCTACAAGTTTTTAACTTACCATGTTATTATTTCATGTTTAAGGGGTCTGCAAAATCCGATTCCGATGACGACGATGACGACGAGGAACTGTCGTCAACAGCTATGACGAATGGCTCGATGTCTTCAATTATATTGTCTAATTTCCACATATTCGACTCTTCAACGTCCACCACATGTTTCACATACTTTTCCCACTTATCAGGTGTAACACGCGAGACACCTTCGGTTAACAGTCTGTGCACCTCTTTAATGTTAAAAGACACATTGTTAGACGCAACATAACCTTTAACCTCAGCCCATACCATTTCTATTGGGTTTAATTCGCAGTGATAAGGAGGGGTTCTCAAAACTATTCTATTTGTTTCTTTAGCAATTTCATCGATAACGTATTTTTTGTAATTTGGCCTATGATAGGAAACGAGTTTTAGTAATTCGACCTTCAACATGGATTCATCTGAAAAAATCCCTTTGTCAGTCAACCAATTTCGAATTTGTTGCTTATTCCAACGGGTCGTAGGTAAGCGTTCTACTTGTACAGAATGATACGGAGCGTTGTCCATTACGATAACGCAGTTGTTGTCCAATTTCTGTATTATCGCGGAAAACCATTCTTTAAAATTTTCACCATTCATTTCTGAATGGTAGTCAGTATCTGATTTTGATTCGAAAATCAACAGTCCATCTTCTACAAAACCTTTTTGTGACCCAATATGAGTCACAATAAGTCTCTTACCCTTTCCAGTTGGACATTTTAAACCCGCCGACAGACCCCTCAGAAAAGCATCTTTACTGGAACAGACTGACTTATCTGTCCAAACCTTTGATTTCGTATGGCCTGCATTGACCCACGTTTCGTCCAAATAATAAATCGTACGACCTTCCTCGCGATAGGCTTTTATTTTTCTTAAGTAATCTCTTCTCCATAGAATAATATCTTCTTTGTCCAACAGTATACTTTTACGGTTACGTTTCTCATACCTGAAATTTAGCTTTTTTAATATGTGAAACAAAGTGGTTCGTCTTAGGTTAGGTAAGCCTAACTGTTCGTCGGTATTAACTAAGTGTAGTACTTTATTTAAAGTCGGAAGTTCGTTTTTAAAAAATAACTCGTGTACTTTCTTTCTTATAGCAGTTTTTAAAAAGTCATCCATATTATTAAAAATAGTTTTGGTTTTTGGTTTCCTTTTGGCAGGAGACTTCAGCGTACCCGTTTCTTTTTTTTCTTTAACGATTGAAAAAACACTTCGAGCAGAAATTCCTGCAGATATCGCTACTTTCTGCAAGATGTCTTTGATACGGCATTCTGGATTTTCATCCTTTAAATTTTTATAAAGGCGTAAAATAACTTGTTTTTGCCCGGAGTGTATTACTTGTCCTCGTTTATTTTTTTTGACAGGGGATGACATTGCTTAAAAGTTAATCCTTAAAAACTTAACAACACCACAAACTCACAAACACAAATATAACAAACAACGATCTTAAATTATTCCATTGTCACTCACAACTAAAAAATGTTAGGCACAATAAACAGACGAACAAATGTAACCATGGACGTTTCCAGACTAACTGTTAATCGGGCGGCAGGATATTTCAGTTTTGTCACGAGGTCACTCAGCCAATAGGGTTGCCGAAATCGTTATGTTCACGTGAACAGTTCACCACTCCCTGGCGCAAACACATCCTGAACAGACAGTACTACATAGCACATAGCATGTTACATTTAGCAACAGAACGTATCATACAGTATGTTACACATAGTACTACTACATAACACATAGTATGTTACATTTAGCAACAGAACGTAGCATACAGTATGATACACATAGTACTACTACATAACACATAGTATGTTACATTTAGCAACAGAACGTATCATACAGTATGTTACACATAGTACTACTACATAACACATAGTATGTTACATTTAGCAACAGAACGTATCATACAGTATGTTACACATAGTACTACTACATAACACATAGTATGTTACAGTTAGCAACAGAACGTATCATACAGTATGTTACACATAGTACTACTACATAACACATAGTATGTTACATTTAGCAACAGAACGTAGCATAAAGTATGTTACACACAGTACTACTACA
>JBAIZL010000413.1:102500-135000 GCA_036971475.1 Prosapia bicincta
GTTTCCAATACCAGCCGGTAAATTTGATTTATCGCGTTTATAGTTATAATTTCCAAGTATAATAACAAGGGTAGATACGCCAGTCATAATGCCTATAGATTCCTCTAAGTTTTAAACATGCTTGTATAATCCTTGAAGATACCTCCATTCACAATCGCATCTCCTTCTTACAATAAATTGATTCTTCTTCATTTACAATGTTTTTATCTTCTTCTAGAACTCCCTGTCAAGGCTGGTATCTTCTCTTTATACATGGTATAGTTTCGTGCCTCACTAAAGATATCAAACCTTTGTTACAGTAAATAGGGCTCTGTTCATATTATGGTGCTTCCTTGTAGTAAAGACATGTATTGAAAATTTAGTAGATTACTACAAACTCATAAGATTTGTATTTTTATGGATTTTCATAAAGTGATATAAGTACAACGCCTTAGTAGTAATAACCGGTGGATAATAAAAGTTATCCACAATAACAATTTAAACATGCATAGTGTTTTTAATAAATATTTTTATATGCGCAGGGCTACTTGATTTTGAAAACAAACTGATATTTTTAGGACGATGGTTTTTACAACTAATTAGTGACTTTCCTTTAGGTGATTGTTTGATTTGTTTGACTTTTTCATCTACGTTTGAGTAGTTCCGCATTTAATGTTTCTATTAATTCGTATTGGCTCATCTCAATTTTATGTAACTGTAGGCCCTATTTAGTCTGTATTTTTATTTTTTTTTCCAAGCATTCTCCATTAGCTGTTCTCCAAACCTACTAACCCTATTTCTTCTACGCTAGATTTCACCTATAAAAAAACAAGTTTAAAAGTATATTTATAGTTTGTAGTATAAACTAGCTTTGTTTGCATTTGTGCATATACTAATTACTTAATTGGCATGTGTTATATTATTTACAATACTTCTTAAAGGATCATTATTTGATAATCCGGTAAAGATTTCACCCAGCTGAATAAACGCTAATTTGCCTTATCTTACGTCTGATAATATTTACTAATTAAATAGTAACCTACATTGCATAAGACCATCGTGAAATGACATCCACATGTATTAAAATTAATGTATTACACTAAAAGGGGATATTTTCCTGCTAATATTATTTTTAAAGACATTTTAGATACATTCAATGAATTTATAAATTGTAACATATAAATGAAACAAACTATGTTTTATCTATAAATACATGAAAAACATAAGTAATAATGAAAGTCTCTTTCAATTGAACATGTTTAACAAAAAGTAAATTTGTTCACCTGTTAGACTAAGTGTAATTTATGTTGAGTTTATTACATAAATGTATTTGTTCTAAAGATATTGATTTGGTAATTATTTACCATTAATTATATGGTAACTAATGTTGAAAACGAAATCTTTATTTCGTTTTGTACAGGGTTGTTATAATTATAAAACGTTTTTATTAGATAGGTTTCTATCATGTCTGTCTGTCCGGGTGGAATTTTGCAATCCAGTTCAAACTACCCGATGAGCTAGAGACCTGAAACTTTAAACATAGGTCAGAATTAGATGACAATGCAATATTCACTCGGTATTTTGTCTCTACATTGCTTTAAACAGAAGTTGTTTAAACAAATCGAGTTTGGGTGATGAGCTAGCTTACGTGTTAAAACAGCTGTTCTACAACATTCCCGCGGTTTAAGTTTGTTTTGCAAATTAGAGGGGGTTTGCTTAGAGAGCTAGAGAAAGTTCACGTGCGTTTATGTTTAATTAAATAATTGTGTTACTTTTATTGAAGTACGAATTGACATATTTATCAACGTATTAATATGTTGATAGTGTTAGCAACACTTTAACCTATCGGTATACAATTAATAAAGTAATATAACATTTACGTGTTGAAACAGCTGTTCTACAATAAAGCCCACAACATAAAATAGCTAAAATCGATTGAAAATTTGCACCCGGACATAGAACTAAAAAAAAACAGAAAATAATTAATTTAACAATTTTTTTATAATATAGTCTACCACTTTTTTTTAAAACGGACTAAAAAGTACAAAATCATTTTTAATGTCCCTTCTACAATTTTTAAGGAGAATTGTTAGTGGCATTGGATATATTTGTAATACTTGGAGAGAGAAACGTTGAGCGCAGGCAATTCATGATTGTTAAGGAAGAGTAAATGAATTAAATTATAGTGAATCCCATTAGAAATTATTCACTTTAATTTAATTCACTTACTCCTCCTTAACAATAATGAATTGCCTGCGCTCCACGTCTTTCCCTCCAAGTATTACAAATATATCCGTAACCCCTAACAATTCTCCTTCAAAATTGTAGAAGGGCCATAAAAAAATATTTTATACTTTTTAGTCCGTTTTTAAAACGTGCTATAAAAATAATATTGTATTTATTATTTTCAATTCATGTTTTCTTACGAATAAAGTTATTTTAAATAATTTTATATTCTGAACAATATTATATACAAATTTTCTTAAAAAATTTACAACCCCCAAACACACATGCACTTCATTTCCTTTAAGTACAGTCCCAATTATGCACAATCCACTTTATAATGAAGCTCACGTTCGTAACAATTTTAGAAGAGAAGATACTGTTGTTATCCACAAGAGAATAACCCCACTAACACATTCCTCCCCTAAATATACGTTCTGTACGTGTGCTTGGCTTAGTATTCCTGGTTAGATAAAACTCATAAACCTATTGCAGTATTATTATAGTTCTTAAGGTGCTTTTCAGCAACGTGACACAGTCAGGGCTTTGTCAACTTACTTGGGCTGTGAGGTATTCATGAAATATATTGTTACTATACTTTGATTTAAAGTAGAATAGGAATGAATCTGTGGCAGGGTAGGGATGCGATGTCAGTTCGAACGCATTGAAGGTCAACCCGGCTCTACCAGCTATTAATATTGTAGAACGAAGTAAGCTACACTACTAGTAAATCCCTCCACCCCAGTTACGATGACACTGAGCGACGAACGGAAGTTTAACGTCGAATTGGCAAACAAGGCTTACCCACGCAGCAAGATGTGAATTTCCTATTAGCTCAGACGGCTGTAATCCTCACTCCCTGTGGTCTAGTAATCAAATGCTTCATCCACTACACTACTCAATCACCTTGTCTTCTTACTATATAATATCTACTCCGTTACAACATGCCTACCTTGGGCAGACGGTATTTACGAATGTTGACTGAACTAGCTTTACGTAGGTTTGAACCTATGTACTGAATACTGAACAAGTAAATATAAACGGTTTGGCACTACCGGGGATTGAACCAGGATCGTTAGGCTAGTTACCAAGAGCTCTACCCACTATGCTGTGCAGTCTTGCCGTCTCATTATTTTATTATATATTAAGTCCGTTTATACCATCGAAAATCAGTTTGGAGCTTGTTTATTTCGCTCAATGGATATTCAAAGTAAGATATTGTGACCAGCTTCTGGCTATTATTGCATGAAGTTTGAAACTAGGTTTTTATTTTTAGGGGCTAGTTAATCTGAAAGGTGTAAGACTGTCTTCACTATTAGACCGGCTGCACACTGGATAAGGCACGGGGCGGCGCGGCGTTTTGCCTTAAGGCGCCTTAATGTAAGTGACCTACATTGGTTTGAATGGAGCGGCCGCACACTGGATAAGGCACAGGGCGGCACGGTGTTTTGCCTTAAGGTGCCTTAATGTAAGTGACCTACATTGGTTTGAATGGAGCGGCCGCACACTGGATAAGGCACGGGGCGGCGCGGTGTTTTGCCTTAAGGCGCCTTAATGTAAGTGACCTACATTGGATTGAATGGAGCGGCCGCACACTGGATAAGGCACAGGGCGGCGCGGTGTTTTGCCTCAATGCGCCTTAATGTAAGTGACCTACATTGGTTTGAATGAAGCGGCCGCACACTGGATAAGGCACGGGGCGCCGCGGTGTTTTGCCTTAAGGCGCCTTAATGCAAGTGACTTACATTGGTTTGAATGGAGCGGCCGCACACTGGATAAGGCACGGGGCGGCGCGGTGTTTTGCCTTAAGGCGCCTTAATGTAAGTGACCTACATTGGTTTGAATGGAGCGGCCGCACACTGGATAAGGCACAGGTCGGCACGATGTTTTGCCTTAAGGTGCCTTAATGTAAGTGACCTACATTGGTTTGAATGGAGCGGCCGCACACTGGATAAGGCACGGGGCGGCGCGGTGTTTTGCCTTAAGGCGCCTTAATGTAAGTGACCTACATTGGTTTGAATGGAGCGGCCGCACACTGGATAAGGCACTGGGTGGCGCGGTGTTTTGCCTTAAGGCGCCTTAATGTAAGTGACCTACATTGGTTTGAATGGAGCGGCCGCACACTGGATAAAGCACAGCGCGGCACGGTGTTTTGCCTTGAGGCGCCTTAATGTAAGTGACTTGGTTTGAATGGAGCGGCCGCACACTGGATAAGGCACTGGGCGGCGCGGTGTTTTGCCTTAAGGCGCCTTAATGTAAGTGACCTACATTGGTTTGAATGGTGCGGCCGCACACTGGATAAGGCACGGGGCGGCGCGGTGTTTTGCCTTAAGGTGCCTTAATGTAAGGGACTTACATTGGTTTGAATGGAGCGGCCGCACATTGGATCAGGCACGGTAAGGCGCGGTGTTTTGCCTTAAGGCGCCTTAATGTAAGTGACCTACATTGGTTTGAATGGAGCGGCCGCACACTGGATAAAGCACAGGGCGGCACGGTGTTTTGCCTTGAGGCGCCTTAATGTAAGTGACTTGGTTTGAATGGAGCGGCCGCACACTGGATAAAGCACAGGGCGGCACGGTGTTTTGCCTTAAGGTGCCTTAATGTAAGGGACTTACATTGGTTTGAATGGAGCGGCCGCACACTGGATAAGGCACGGGGCGGTGCGGTGTTTTGCCTTAAGGTGCCTTAATGTAGGGGACTTACATTGGTTTGAATGGAGCGGCCGCACACTGGATAAGGCACGGGGCGGCGCGGTGTTTTGCCTTAAGGCGCCTTAATGTAAGTGACCTACATTGGTTTGAATGGAGCGGCCGCACACTGGATAAAGCACAGGGCGGCACGGTGTTTTGCCTTAAGGTGCCTTAATGTAAGGGACTTACATTGGTTTGAATGGAGCGGCCGCACATTGGATCAGGCACGGTAAGGCGCGGCGGTGCAATATCTTGGGCTTTGTTCGCATTCTCCTTGTATTATCTCTTCTTTTCCACTATTTGTAGGCGATACTAGTCAAACTGGCTGGTTAACTTGAAACTACATCAAGGCAATACAACTTAAATGAATTACAAAGAATACCTGAGGTAAACAATGTACGAAATTAAAGTACATAAATACCGTCCTAATGCTAAGAAAACATCACATACTATTACAAACTAAGTTGTGTTAATTTTAAAAAATTGTTGGTGTGTTTCCTTCATATACGTAATACACGTATATTTTCCAATTTGAGAATCATGATCCCATGTTAGAAAATTTTATGAGCAGATAGGTAACAGACATGAATATAAAAATGAGAAGGAAAGTTGCAGAGTTAGGAGACATTCGCCCAAGTTCATTCAGCCTTTACTAAGATTTCCGCGCTCCAGGAGGTTCCATAAATTTACATTATTCCATGCCAACAATTTCCTAGACTCCGCGCAGTGCAAAGTAGAATGGAAAATTTACAACTAAGGCCACGAATCTTTACGATTACTGCGACGTAATCAAAGTCCGCTTTATCCGTTCAGAATTTCCACATTAAAATATATTTTTCTAAACAGGAGTTCAATATATAAAACAAAATGACAAATTTTAGTGTTATATTTTGTAAATATATACATTTTTTTAAAAAAATAATAAATTTACTTATTTATTTTCCTGAATTAAAAAATAAATAAATAAAATTAATATATTTTAAATACTTGAAATATTTATAATAATACAGATATAATAATAATAATATTAAATAAATTATTATATTATTAGAGAATATCTTTGATAATTTCCTGTATTTAAGTTAAGGTTTTAAAAACATTTCCAAAATGACATCCTAATTGAACAAACACGGCACAGATCACATATACTCTTCGATCACATCACATCTAACATTCAAAAATTGGTACCAAAGAAACACAACTGCAGCAATCCTAGCGGCAAACATACGAGGCTGAAGAAGTCGTAAGACGAAAACGTTTCCTCCAAGTGTAAGTTAACAATTTAACAACCTTTAGTTAACAAAAAGTCTGATCGCAAGTAATATCAAAGTGTAATAGGTATTTATAATATTATCAAGGAATATCTTCAACAATATGCTGTATTTAAGTTAAGAGCTTTAATAACAAAAGGTTTTAGGAATAACAATAGATAATGCCTGAATAATTAGTTTTTCTAATTAGGTTTTTCTTCAACCTTTAATCCATTTACATCATCTTCACAGCCTTTATGATCATGTTTCGGTATAGTAAAACATCCTCGATTCTAGACACTAGAATAGCTATAAGGAGATTAAACGTTAACAAGAATATTAAATAAATGAGCTAGTCATTAGTATGCTGCTTTGAACAATACTTTAATCTTGATTTTTTACTACTACAGACCAATCGTCAGATTTATTTTTATTATTATTATGAAACTAAAACTCTTGAACATATATTGATATAAACAATATTCGAGCTGGCTAGTGAGTAAAGGTTATAAACTCAACAAGTATACGCTACTCACAATTACAAAACTTTAATTCCAAACGCGTTTCAACGACAGTATGTCATCATCATCATCATCATCATCATCAGTGATTCAATCGCAAACATATAACTTGCTTGTTGTAATCATCTTGAACTCACTGGTTAAACTAAAATTAACGAAGGATCTGAATCTTTGCTTCGTAAAAGGAACGATTGTTCCGAAACGCGTCAGCAAGTAAGCCCTTACGTATTCCCTTAGTTAAGTATTATTTAATTAAAGTTTAATGTTGTAGTTAGTTACATGCCTGTATGCACAGTTCCATAACACTGTACTGTATTTACATTTGTACATTCATTATCAGTTTTGGTAAAAAAAAGGTGTAATGGTGGTTTTCGTGTTTCGTTGAACACGTTTCTTAGATGAAATATTACTTCACCTACGAATCTCGCTGCAGTCATAAATCTCACACCAACAACCTTTGTACCTAGCGGAGACAAAGGTTTTACAGTTTTGCTTCGTAAAAGGAACGATTGTTGTGAAACGCGTCAGCAAGTAAGCCCTTACTTGTTCACTTAGTTAAGTATTATTTAATTAAAGTTTAATGTTGTAGTTAGTTACATGCATGTATGCACAGTTCCATAACACTGTACTGTATATACATTTGTACATTCATTATCAGTTTTGGTAAAAAAAAGGTGTAATGGTGGTTTTCGTGTTTCGTTGAACACGTTTCTTTGATGAAATACTACTTCACCTACGAATCTCGCTGCAGTCATAAATCTCACACCAACAACCTTTGTACCTAGCGGAGACAAAGGTTTTACAGCTTTACTTCGTAAAAGGAACGATTGTTGCGAAACGCGTCAGCAAGTAAGCCCTTACGTATTCACTTAGTTAGGTACTTTTTAATTATAATATAACTTTAATAGAAGAAATAGAACATAACCTTTAAAATTTAAACAAAATTTAGAACCGGATCAAACTTTAAAAAATATTAAAGTTTAATAATTTTTTTAAACGTTTATCAAACTTTAAAAATATTCTCAATTACTGAAGATTTAAGAGTACACTGTAAGAATTGTAGCGCACTCTTTGAGTCACTGCATATGCACACCTTTTTACGATGATTTTGTTTTGTAATAGACCCTGTTCTAACTTTTGATAAAATATTATAGGTTATGTTCCTTTTCTTCAATAAATTTATATGTTTGTGATATAATCACCAATGATGATGCCTAACGCCATGGAGTTAAAGATCTATATTAGGTATATATATTTCTCGCTTTTATATACTAATGTGTTACACTAATCTATAGTAGCACTTACTCCTTTGTTTGAGGACTACCGTTTCGGATAAAATATAACCGTTTTGGGTTACATCTACCGATGCGGTAGTTTTCAACAATCAAAAAAGTAAGTGCTCCTATAGGCAAATGTTAGATATCAGTATCTGTTCAAATAACTGTATAGTGTAAAACTATTAGCTCAAGTAAATACAGAATCAAATAATACTGTTTTATTGTATTTTTAGATATATTTATAAGGTTTTTAAAAGTTCGTGTTACAGAAAACGTACCTTTAAGAGCTGGCAGTTTATTATGTTTACCGTTTGTAGCTCTCAAACAAGATCTGTAAAACAAGGTTCATAACAACTTCTAACTAGGTTTCGATAGGTTTTTGTTTATTTTCTTACTTCAAACACCATGAAATATGTTTTCCAAGTAACTCCAAACTCTGAAGCCGGAACATTGTTCTGTTTTTAAAAGTTATAGTTGCAGTTGTGAAATAAAAATATGACACATTTATATATATATAGAACATGATTGTAACTATTGTTTTACGTTTGTATAATTTTTAAGAAAGATTGACATTGTTTGAAGCAACAAACAAAAGCTTCAGCAATAGCTAAATTTTTTACAAGGATTTTAAGTTAATTTCAGAGCTAATTTTATTATTGTAAAAATAAAAATAATGGGTATTACTAATAATAAATTGTCTAATATAAGGAGTAAGGTGTATTAGAAGCCTTTAAACCAAATGTTCATGCTGGGCAATATAAAACAGAAGTTTCCAAACGTTAATATGTTGCTATTTTGAAATTCGTTCTATTAGCTCACACTGTATATGTATATATATATATATATATATATATATATATATATATATATATATATATATATATATATATATATATATATATATTTATATTTATATATCCCAACTGAGTATTTTCATGTTCGAAGTCTAGTGCTTTTTGGCACTGAACAAATTTTCTATATATAGAAATTCACTTCTCAAAGATGTACATGAAAAACCGCCATTGTATGCCCTTTAAGTGTTACTATGGTCACCACACAATATCATACATAATGTTCTAGGTTTAAAAATGAATGAAAAGAATCAAATAAACAAACAGGACCACAAACAAACAAACGTTATCGAGCCATGCTTCAAGAACAGACAATGCGAAAGGAAAGCAAATACAAACCAAAACATAATATAAGCGATGATAAAAAGAAAGTGTATAAATAGTAATAATAAATATTAAATAATAATCCAACACTATACAAAGAAAGGGAAATGGAAAATTGAAACGAAATTCAATTTCTATTTTGCCATTTAAATTTTATTCCCACATATGTATATACGTATTTGTATTAATTGTAATTATAAAATAAAAGGAAACTAAAATAAAATTTGTGTTTGTTGATTTAAGTCGGAAGTAGGAATTGACTTTAAGAAAATGTATATATTAGTTGTTTGTGATGAAAATATGTTTTGTTACACAAGTACAAAGTCTGTTTAAAGCTGCATTTGCATCAGACCAATTTTAGGAAAATATTATCGAAACTTGAAGGTATATTATCTTTTATTTAATTATTGGAGTTAATTATTTTTAATATTTCAAAGTGTACACACGTTATCTCCGGATCTTTGCACCCTGTTATCAACTAAAATAGTTTAAAGATAAATATATAAAAGACAACTGATTATTTTAAAATATATAAATAAATATCACAAAAACGACATAATTAAATTTTATAAGACAAGACACTTTTCGAATAGAATAAAATTTTTCAATTCGTGATACAAAAATAAATCAGAAAGCACGCAAATGAACTAGGACCATAGAACCCAAATCACAGAAAAGTAACATATCGGGCTACATTATACCACAAGTACCAAGATCAACCATTCCTACTTGTCTGATTCGAAGCAAAACATTCTATTAAAAAACATCAGTGATTTTAGCCAATAGTTGTAATTATTAATTTACAGATTTAGAAAACAGCTTTAATACAGAAAAATTACCTATGTAACGTTTATTAGAAAGAAAACATTTCGATCTTTTACTATACATAATATATATATATATATATATATATATATATATATATATATATATATATAAATATATATATATATATATATATATATATATTTATATATATATATATATATTTATTTATTTATTTATTTATTTTTGCAACACTATTTTGTTGTATTCACTTATCACTTTCACTATATGCACTTAAACAAGAATCGTACTTGGTATTTACGTGAGGTAACTTTCAAAAGATGGTAGTATCTCTATTTTCGAGCATCACTGACCGGAGGTTGAATCACTGAGAGCCCCCGGTCAGTGATGCTCGACGATGGAGATACTACCAATCTTTGAAAGTTACCTCGCATAGATATCAAGTTAGATTCTTGTTTAAGTACTTATAGTGAAAGATATATATATATATATATATATATATATACATATATATATATATATATATATATATATATATATATATATATATATGCTGATACGTATTCCTTCACGATGGAAAAATATGATGAATAGTTACTATCTGGAGTACATCCGTTCATTCTGCAGTGCATAAATTCGCAGTTCCGACGTTTCGCTAGAATCTCATCTAGCATTGACGAGGTGAACCCAACAACAGTTGAAAAGCGAAACCATGTATATATATATATATATATATATATATATATATATATATATATATATATATATATATATTAAAACAACATAGGTTATTAAAATACAAGAATATTTATTAATTTATATTCAGAGTTTTTCGTTTGTAAACAGTACCAACATCATCAGGAATGAAAATTTTGAATAACCTATGTTGCTTTAAATTATTAAACAAGAAAACGTATTTTGTATTTATATATGTATTTATATATATATATATATATATATATATATATATATATATATATATACATAAAGAACTAAGTCAAAATACAAATACAAGAATTATAATTGAATTTACAATTCATATAGTGTATTTTATAATTATATACATAGTTAGCTTACAGGGAAGAAATGGTATGATACCAACATGTAAACAATATAATAACCATGAATTTATATAGGAAAAGGTTTCTTTTCTCTTAAAAAATAATATTTCCTTAATGTTTTTGTTATACTATTGAAAAATATGTACTTGAATATTACTCATGCAAAAGTATAGGCCTATTTGGTATTTTGAAATATTTCATTGCGTTTTAATAATCATACGTATCTATATATTACTCGAAAATTACTTACATGTGATACAGATGCAGTCTTATTAAGGCAGGTTTTGAAATGAGAGCCAGTTTTTTAGTTTTAAAAACAAAACTGGCCTTATTCGGTCTCTACCATTGAGAGTGCACAACAAAAACGACAATATCGCCGTAATTTGGTATAATTTGTTGATCGTAAAGTGGGGAACGGCCCCGATTCTCGGAAGGTGCCACATTATGACGAGCTTATGACAATGCGCACTAATTGTTTACTGACATTCCGGTCAATAAATCTTCATTGAATGTCCATCGAGCTTCAAATGTTTTTGCAGCTTTGCAAAAATGGGGATAACAGGTTACTGAAGAAACTTGAATTTTATATGTACAGTTATAATAGCCAACCGCTGCAAAACAAATGGATAGGTAAGTGTGAACCACTCTTTGTGTAAATAATCAATATCAGGAAACCTCTCTACGATCGGGTCATACTCTGACTGAGTTTAAAATTATGTAGTCCCAAAATAAACATTTGGCAAAAGAATTTGAAAACTACTCCTTCTTTTAACCCTAGGGAATTGATCTCTTTGTACAAAAAACGGGGATACCGTCTTTAGGTCGATACCAGCATAATCAAAAGACTGCCTCTGGGACTTACGTATTGTCAGAGCAAAACTGGGAATTGATGTATTTGCATAGTAGTTCTACATCCAAGTTGACTCTTGCTTAAGTCCAAATTAATTCTAGGAATATGAGCTCCTTAAAAATGTTCGAGAGCTTGATAATAACAATTTTTCAGAAAATGGCACTTACTGATATTGAGTTAATAAGCTTAAACTTCAATATAGCAATGTTTAAAGATTTTCGAAAATTTGATAATGGTTTTTAAGAAAATTCTCAGCCTGTTGAGTTGCTATGGTTAAAAACCCCCTGTATAACTCTGGTGAAAATCCCTAGAGTAGTTTTAGAAGGAAAAATTTTCAAATATATATATATATATATATATAATTTTTAAAATTAGATATTCATTTTTCAAAAAAATTTCATTTGGATTACTGGATTACTCCAGTTGCGCTGGATTAGCTCATTGGATTACTGGATTACTCCAGTTGTGCTGGATTAGCTCGTTGGATTACTAGATTACTCCAATTGTACTCGATTAGCGCATTGGATTACTGGATTACTCCAGTTGTGCTGGATTAGCTCGTTGGATTACTAGATTACTCCAATTGTACTCGATTAGCTCATTGGATTACTGGATTACTCCAGTTATGCTGGATTAGCTCATTGGATTACTGGATAACTCCAGTTGTGCTGGATTAGCTCATTGGATTACTGGATCACTCCAGTTGTGCTGGATTAGCTCATTGGATTACTCCAGTTGTGCTGGATTAGCTCATTGGATTACTGGATTACTCCAGTTGTGCTGGATTAGCTCATTGGATTACTGGATAACTCCAGTTGTGCTGGATTAGCTCATTGGATTACTGGATAACTCCAGTTGTGCTGGATTAGCTCATTGGATTACTGGATTACTCCAGTTGTGCTGGATTAGCTCATTGGATTACTGGATAACTCCAGTTGTGCTGGATTAGCTCATTGGATTACTGGATAACTCCAGTTGTGCTGGATTAGCTCATTGGATTACTGGATTACTCCAGTTGTGCTGGATTAGCTCATTGGATTACTGGATTACTCCAGTTGTGCTGGATTAGCTCATTGGATTACTAGATTACTCCAATTGTACTCGATTAGCTCATTGGATTACTGGATTACTCCAGTTGTGCTGGATTAGCTCGTTGGATTACTAGATTACTCCAATTGTACTCGATTAGCTCATTGGATTACTGGATTACTCCAGTTATGCTGGATTAGCTCATTGGATTACTGGATAACTCCAGTTGTGCTGGATTAGCTCATTGGATTACTGGATTACTCCAGTTGTGCTGGATTAGCTCATTGGATTACTGGATTACTCCAGTTGTGCTGGATTAGCTCATTGGATTACTGGATTACTCCAGTTGTGCTGGATTAGCTCATTGGATTACTGGATAACTCCAGTTGTGCTGGATTAGCTCATAGGATTACTGGATAACTCCAGTTGTGCTGGATTAGCTCATTGGATTACTGGATTACTCCAGTTGTGCTGGATTAGCTCATTGGATTACTGGATAACTCCAGTTGTGCTGGATTAGCTCATTGGATTACTGGATTACTCCAGTTGTGCTGGATTAGCTCATTGGATTACTGGATAACTCCAGTTGTGCTGGATTAGCTCATTGGATTACTGGATAACTCCAGTTGTGCTGGATTAGCTCATTGGATTACTGGATTACTCCAGTTGTGCTGGATTAGCTCATTGGATTACTGGATAACTCCAGTTGTGCTGGATTAGCTCATTGGATTACTGGATTACTCAAGTTGTGCTGGATTAGCTCATTGGATTACTGGATAACTCCAGTTGTGCTGGATTAGCTCATTGGATTACTGGATAACTCCAGTTGTGCTGGATTAGCTCATTGGATTACTGGATAACTCCAGTTGTGCTGGATTAGCTCATTGGATTACTGGATAACTCCAGTTGTGCTGGATTAGCTCATTGGATTACTGGATTACTCCAGTTGTGCTGGATTAGCTCATTGGATTACTGGATAACTCCAGTTGTGCTGGATTAGCTCATTGGATTACTGGATTACTCCAGTTGTGCTGGATTAGCTCATTGGATTACTGGATAACTCCAGTTGTGCTGGATTAGCTCATTGGATTACTGGATAACTCCAGTTGTGCTGGATTAGCTCATTGTATACAATTGTATACAATTTTTCAAAAACTGATTATAAAGATTTTTTAGTGAATTTTGACTTGGTCTAATGTAAACATTAGATTCCTGGGGTTATGAAGCTCCTATATACCAAAATTAGAGAAAATCCTTAGAGTAGATTCCAAAATAAATTGTAAATAAATAAATGAATAAATATATATATATATATATATATATATATATATTTTAAAAACAACACAGGTTATTCAAATACAAGAATATTTATTATTTTATATCCAAAGCTTTTCGTTGGCAAATAGTACCAACATCATCATGATTCCTGATGATGTTGGTACTGTTTGCCAACGAAAAGCTTTGGATATAAAATAATAAATATTCTTGTATTTGAATAACCTGTGTTGTTTTTAAATTATTAAACAAGAAAACGTATTTTATATATATATATATATATATATATATATATATATATATATATATATATATATGCGTGTGTGTGTGTATGTGTATATACATATTTACATATATACATTTATTAGTAATTTAAGAGTATTAGATTTACGGTTTCAATTCCTTAAGAGTGAATGTATTTTTATTTTCGTAGCAAAATTATGTGTGATATGTTATTTACGCTTTAAAATACTCAAACAAATTTTATGTTCAACTCAAGTTCTTTTGTTTAAAAAAATTTCTTGTGAAAATTAAAATCGAATTTTTGTCGTTTTAACGTTTAAGGTAATCAGACAGTAATTTAGCAGGGTAATTGAGCAGCTTTTAAAATCAGAGAGAATTGTGAATATAGGCAATTATATGTGAAAGATATCAAACCTCCCGTTAGAGGATAAGAGAGATTATTAATCACGTGTTTATAAAGGATACCTGCTCTCTATCTAAATAATAAAGAGGTGTTTGTGTGTTATTCTCTTGCTAAAGGAAGGATACCTGCTCTCTATCTAAATAATAAAGAGGTGTTTGTGTGTTATTCTCTTACAAAAGGAAGGATACCTGCTCTCTATCTAAATAATAAAGGGGTGTTTGTGTGTTATTCTCTTGCTAAAGGACGGATACCTGCTCTCTATCTAAATAATAAAGAGGTGTTTGTGTGTTATTCTCTTGCAAAAGGAAGGATACCTGCTCTCTATCTAAATAATAAAGGGGTGTTTGTGTGTTATTCTCTTGCTAAAGGAAGGATACCTGCTCTCTATCTAAATAATAAAGAGGTGTTTGTGTGTTATTCTCTTGCAAAAGGAAGGATACCTGCTCTCTATCTAAATAATAAAGAGGTGTTTGTGTGTTATTCTCTTGCTAAAGGAAGGATACCTGCTCTCTATCTAAATAATAAAGAGGTGTTTGTGTGTTATTCTCTTACAAAAGGAAGGATACCTGCTCTCTATCTAAATAATAAAGAGGTGTTTGTGTGTTATTCTCTTGTAAAAGGAAGGATACCTGCTCTCTATCTAAATAATAAAGAGGTGTATGTGTGTTATTCTCTTGCAAAAGGAAGGATACCTGCTCTCTATCTAAATAATAAAGAGGTGTTTGTCTGTTATTCTCTTACAAAAGGAAGGATACCTGCTCTCTATCTAAATAATAAAGAGGTGTTTGTGTGTTATTCTCTTACAAAAGGAAGGATACCTGCTCTCTATCTAAATAATAAAGAGGTGTTTGTGTGTTATTCTCTTACAAAAAGAAGGATACCTGCTCTCTATCTAAATAATAAAGAGGTGTTTGTGTGTTATTCTCTTACAAAAGGAAGGATACCTGCTCTCTATCTAAATAATAAAGAGGTGTTTGTGTGTTATTCTCTTGCTAAAGGAAGGATACCTGCTCTCTATCTAAATAATAAAGAGGTGTTTGTGTGTTATTCTCTTGCTAAAGGAAGGATACCTGCTCTCTATCTAAATAATAAAGAGGTGTTTGTGTGTTATTCTCTTGCTAAAGGAAGGATAAAGACGTAAAGCTTGAGCTAAACAGTACCAAGGAAGTGTTCCTCTGTTGCTGGGGATGGGGGAGATTGTGTAACTCTATAGGCAGGATGACATGAAGTAGACCTGTTATCAATCGTAGTGTAGAGACGTGTATAGCACATATCTGGAAGCTTATAGTATTTTTCTCTCTTTCAGATATTTAAATTGTCATTTATGATACCAATTTAATATAGTAAATTATTACACATTAAAAAAGCATGAATATGCCTGTGATCTGTTAATAACCTTAAACCCAATAAATAGTTATTAACACTTAATAAATAAAATTTATTTTCACAAAATTTCAATAGAAATTATTTAAAACAAATTATTTTTTCAACAGAAGGAAACATGGTAACACGTATTTATAAAAAATAGGTTTTATAAGAATTTTCGCATAGTCTCGTAACTTGTCAATATTATACCTTCGGCGAGGGGTTCCAACTGAATGTCTCTCTCTACCACCCCCTCTTTCTATCTCTCTACCTCCCTCCCCCCTCTCTCTTTTATATATATAAAAGGGAGCTACTGCGGGACAACCGGTATTCAGAATGAACGAAGGATGAATAATTATTCAACTTGTGAAGTAGGAAAGATATTTAAAGGTGACGGCTATTTCTCCACATCTTGCATGAAGTTATCGTCCATTTCTTGTTGCTGTCTTACCAGAAATGCAATGGCCGCTACTCAGCGAAGAACTTGTAAACCCTATTCTGTACTGTAGTCCACTAGACACTCATGATACGTGCATGAGTGTAAAGTTATTTAGAAAAATATACTAATGATATGAGTAATTTTTACGTTTTCACTGGACTTATTCTTAAAAGCCTGGCTCAAAAGAAAATTAGAAGCTTTTATAACTGGGTTTATATAGATACTTTTATATTTGTCTTTTATACATGCTTTTACAATTGTTTTTCTATACATGTTTTATTTTGTATTTGAGTAAGTGCTTTTGTATTTAGCTTTGTATACTCACTTTCATATATGTCTTTGTACACACATTCTTTATGTTTTTCTTTGTATACATGTTTCTATATTTATTTATTTATGTATTTACATATTTGTTTATGTTAGTCAGTCATTACACACCTTTTATTAGTTTTTTGATCTGGTAACAAGAATAATAATCTTTAACTTCATTTAATGCACAATTTCGTGTCTTCTTCTCCTCTTGATTCCCGCTTCTCTCCTGATAATATTTGATCATTAACTTAATATGTTTTGATAAGATCTCTTCAGTATTATGGCGAAAATCTGCTATCAATATTCGCTTGATGGGATGGATACTTGATAACTATAAAATTCCCACATTATCTAAAGAGCAGATAATCATATTTCTCCAGATCCACTTCAACGGAGTCTTCGAGGGAAATATTAAGGAAGATATCTTGCATCAAATACGAAAGTACTTTTACATATTCGTAAATACTTATATTACTCACTAAAATATAACTACTATAAAACTACCGTACCGTCTGGAATACATCAACAGCGCATGCGCAGAACTGAAAACCGAGAGTGACTCAGCAGGGCTCTTCTCGTGCTCCAGTGATTAATTCTGGTCCTGTTTTCATTTCTGCATAAACTGAAATATAATCGTTCCTCTAATAGTACAATCAGATCATTTATAATATTATGTATATATATATATATATATATATATATATATATATATATATATAAATATCGCAATATGTTTTCTTGTGTATTAATAAAGAACAAAAGTCAAAATACAAATACAAGAATTATAATAATTCTTGTATTTGTATTTTGACTTTTGTTCTTTATATATATATATATATATATATATATATATATATATATATATATATATATATATATATATTGCCAATAGCCTGCCAAAGGGCATTTTTTTAAAAAAATATTTTGCAATTGGAAACATATTTTTGACAACCGCCGGGCGGTTGTGATTCATAAGGACATCGGTAGTAAATTTTGTGCATCTTCTATGTCAATATTGCGATCATTCAACCAAACACCTCTACAAACCTATTACATCACCATTACCTACTTCCATGTTTTGCTCTATATTTACGATCATTTCTAATATTTTAATATTCCTCACACAGTCCTTTATTGAGTTCAATGAGAAAATTTCTAAATAAATCAGAACGCTCTGTAATGTTCGTAATTAATTCTTTGAAATCATTATATTACGACCGCCTCGTTCCTGTGCTAACATTTCCTCCGCTAGAAAACTGCGTAGGAAAGGGTTAAGATGAACTGCGCGCCGTATTAAAAGCGCATTTGTCTCAATTTAATGCACAGGTTATCCGAATAAATATGTCGAACAAGCCTTTCCTGACACATACATGCCTCCTTACGCCATCTATACATGTTTCTTCTTCTAAAGAGCAATAGAATATTTATCACAAGATATTTAGGACGTTTCTCGTAAATCATTGCTGAAATGTTTAACGTTAATAGTGATAGAAAAATTGTTAGTTGCAATATTATTCAATTTTATAATTATATTTACTATCTTCATTTCCATAACAATATCATTATTTTTTTTTTATTAAATACCACTCATTTTAAAAACAAGAAAAAAATACAATAAAGCAACCTGTAATTCGTAATAAAACTTTCAAGGCTAAGCTTTGTATACCCCTATTTTATTAAAAACTTGAAACTCATTGTTTAATATTTCTGTAAATCTGACTTTAGTAACATTTTTCTTCCCCCTTTCGCCTTTTTACCGTCCAAACTTTTTAGTTTTTACCTAAGTACTTCCTATTTAATTTGTAAGTATTTTTCTCCGCCAATAGGACTTTATGATACGCCTTCTTCTACCGGTTACATAAGCTATTTAAAAGGGTTTTTGATGAAATATTCAAGTACTTTATTGATATTTAACATTAACGTATTTGCTTAAAATATTTTAGGTTAGAAAATCAGTTTCTACAACAAACTTTGTAGTTAACCTGACCAAACATATAGATATACACAGTAGACTTTAACAAGCGAAATACGGCGTTGTGTAGGCAATTTAATTAAAGTCAAAAGTGTTCTATCATTAATGGTATTAATAAGCTTAAGAAAAATATAATAGGTAAGAATTATTGCAGAAACTTTATAAATTAACTAATAAATATTGTATTAATTTATCAAGAATGAGTATGTTCCATACAATACATTTGGCCGATCAGTAATAATTAAAAAAAAATCAAAATAGAAAAATTGTAATGTACTCCCTATGCCGAAGCGTGATATAAATAGTACATGGATAAAAAATAAAATCAATGACTACTAAAATACGAATTACAAATGAGACGAATAGTCTAGTTACAGGTTAAACAGTTAACCTTATTCGAAACCAAGTAAACAAAAAGGTCACAATTCCACCCATCTATAGTAGGTTATATGATACTACTAACTAAATAAATCGTATGAAAAGCTTTTAATGAAAAGGTTCAGAAATATTCACTTTACGTTTTGCACAAATTAATAACGGTTCAAATTACTTATTTACAGATGTGATTCATATATTTGTATCCCGCTACTTAAATCGTGATATACCTGAGGCGTGTCAATGTATTTTTTATTCGTCTCAACAAAATTAGGACGATGACGTTGTATGGTGAAGCGTATAGTTTACTTTAATAACATAATTTTTATTACACTTGTTTGTATATCTTAGCAAAAAACCACTACTTACTGATTTATTCAGCAGACGCGTTTCGCGCAAGGTCAGCGCATTAATCAATGCTGTGGTTTCAGTAAAGACTGTCAGTACAAGACTGTTTTTCAGCTGTGTTGTGTTGGAGTGAGTTTGTGGTGTATTTCTGTTCTGCGGTGTGTTATTGTTCATAGAGAAGTTTTTAATTATGTGCTCAAATATAGTGTTTGATTGGGTGTATGTTTTGTCATTTAGAATGTCTTGTGGATAGTATTTGTGGTGTTTATATATATAATAGTTTTCTACTTTGTTTTTTTGCTTTTATTGATGTAATTTAGGGTTTTTAGATTGATGTCTATGTCAGTCTGTGAGTGTAGTGTGTTTTGTATGTGTATGGCGAAATTTGAAGTGGGTTGTGTCTTTCTTATCTGTTTTACGTGTTCTTTGTATCTTGTGGTAAATGTTCTCCCTGTTTGTCCTATGTAAAAACTGGGACAGTTGTTGCATGTAATCTTGTATGCGCCTGACCTGTCGTGTTTATCCTGGTGGGGTTTTTTAACTCTGTTGGATACTGTGAATGCTACTTTGTATTTAAGTTTTTGGATTTCTACTGTGTTGAGATTTTTGCTTTAATGAGAAAACTATGAGATATGTAAACACCATAAATAATATCCACAACACATTCTAAATAACAAAACACACACTCACAATCAAACACTATATTTCAGCACGTAATTAACAACTACTCTATGAGCAATAAAACACCACAGAACAGAAATACACCACAGACTTACACCAACACAACACATCTAAGCAACAGTCTTGTCAGTAATTTACAGCATTGAATAAATCAGTAAGTAGTGGTTTTTTTGCCAAGATAATACAACAAGTGTAATTTCTATAAAAACCTCAAGATGTGCAACACAAAAACTGCAAGTTGTAATTGTTATGGTAAATTCATAACGATTTCTTTTTTACTATAAACAAAATGTTTAATTTTCAATAATTGATGTAAATATTTAAACTCTTTCTTTCTAACTATCTACACAATCAAATCTTTCATTGGCCTATCAACGTATCATATAATTCTTTATATATGAACCTAAGACTTGCCTATCAGAAACTGCACCTAAGATCTCCAGTTTCTTACAAACTGAAAAAAACAAAAAAGTTGAACAACAATACAACAAACAAACAGATAAAACTGAAACAAAACCACTACAGAAAAAATACACGTCATAAATCTAAGTTTCTGAAAAGACTTAATAAAAACTCAATGTGAAAATGAATATGCAAACTTCTAAATTATGGTGTCTAATACATTCCCGTCGAACCAATATAACAACAATCAACTCAATCTATGGGGTACAGTCTTCTTCTATCAGAGGTATTTTTAATCAGTAGTAATAAAATTAATGACCCATTGATTAATGATATCGAGAAACCAGTATTAAAAGTTAATTTAAATAAATTAAACCTCTTATACCACAAATGACTTTTTCTTTTATTTAAAAGAAAGAGCATTTTTAATGTAAATTACCTCTGAGTATGATTGCTATGTAATTGAAAGGTACATAAGGTTTTAAATAAAAGAAAACGTCATTTGCAGGTTAAGAGGTTTCATTTATTCAAATTAAACATCACGCCACAGTTGTTTTATACAGTCACAGTATAAAAATGCTGAAAAAAGGTAAATTGTGTACTTTAGTAAACAACCTTTAGATGCAATAAAATTATGTATTGCGCGTATATTAGTTTTATTGTTTCAAATCCTATAACTCGAAAGTCTACCTCAATAATTATAAAATAAACAACGCAACCAGTTAATTTTTGTAAGTATTTTAGTTACAGGAATATATTCTGAAACTAAACTATATAAATAATAAATTTAACTTTATTGAAAATATTTTTTGTCAGTTTTAGGTTTCGTGTACTGCTAAGATTAGAAAGAATTCGATGGGACAATTGGAATGCGCGTGCATAGGGCAAATTTAAGGAATTAGTAGTATTCCCTTTGGAGTCAGAGGGCACGCACGTGGTCTGTGTGTTGAAGTAGGTCCTTCAGCCCTGCAACCAGGTCAAAGTACTTCAAACCGAATCACGCTATTATTTCGATTTATTATTTAGTACTAATGTAATCATTTTTAAAAGACAATAATACTTACCTATAAATTTACACTATTAATAATCGTAGTTCAATATGGGTTTTTACAATCAACACAACACATTCTAAAGAAAACAGGAAAACCACTATTGTCGAGTATAAAAAGTAATTATTTGAAATGGATGGCATATGATGTTTCAAAACTATTTAAACATGGTTATTTGTATTAAAAAGAAATTAAACATATTTTCATAAATGTCTAGTTTTGAAAAGAGCTAAAATTATTGATAGTTTTATTTAAACGAAGAGATAATTGTAGATTTTTTCAAAAGATTCCCGGCGCACACTCTCCCTTATTCGATCTATTTCCTTCTACTCATCTACCCATTAACGTAAAGTTTACTTCTACATTACACTCTTTCGAAGGATAGTTGTGTAACAAAATTAGTTCTTAAGACTAAAAATAGACCAGATCGTTCAGTTTGTGATCTGAGTAATTCATTTGCATGGAGGCTAATTCGCTTACCAACCGTGTACCTTGCGTTAGAAAACTCTTTTTAGCCTACACTAAAATGGACTCAGAATACATAGCTTTACTGTTTCATACTTAGGCTCGCTGGTTATCAAGAGATAAGGTTTTGACCAGAATATTTGAGTTTAGACATGAAGTAATCGCAATTTTGCTTGACAGAAACCACCAAACGTCAACGATTTTCAGATTTTTTGCTGGGATTAGCGTAAATAGCAGATGTCTTCGAGAAAATAAAAGTACTGAACAAATCTTTACAGAAAAAAAGATGCAAACCTTCTGCAATGGACTGATAAGGTGAAAAGCTTAGCAAAGAAGCTAGGTTTGTAAGAGGGCGGTCTGAAAAATAAGAATTTGGAGCTGTTTCCTAATCTTAAAATAATAATTGAAGAAATGGATCTCAAAACTATTCCAAACAAAGAAATGCTTTCTTAAATACTTAGAAATCTTAAAATCTCGTTTTGAAAAATATTTTGATGAGAATTTGAATGGTTTGGCATGGATTCAAAACCAGTTAAAACCCTCAGTCAATGAGTGATCCCTCAACAAGATGGAAAAAGAAAATCTCATTGACCACCAAGTTGAAACTGGGGTTTAATAGGAGTTTAAGGAATTTCCTCACATCCTTTTGGATTGGTGTACAAAAGGGACACCCGATTTGGAGTGAAAAGGCATTGAAAATACTCCATTCGTCCCCAGTTATTCTTGTGACATTGTTTTTTCTGTTCTACCTGCCATGAAGCGTACATATCGCTCAAGACTGGATTTAACCCAAGGGACTCAGAGTAGCCTTATCAGAACTGACACCGTGTTTCGACAAACTATGCGCAGAAAGAAAGCTAGCATATCTTTTATGCTGACTTTTTTTTATTATCATAATTTAGAGTTACAAATAACAACTACGTACTGTAGTAGCTGAAATAAATAAATAATAAATTGTAATTGTTTGATTAAGAATAAACCTATTTCCCCATTAGACACTAATATAGTATGATTAAAAGGTGTTATACTTATCTAAATAAATAATGACTGTAAAATGTCAAAAGCGACTCACTTATAATATATATTACGCTTACATGTAGGGGGCCCGGCTTACAGATGTAATAAGCAGGGGGCTCAAATTAAAAAGTTTGAGAACCGCTGTTGTAAACAAATCGATGTGGGGGCGTTAGACCAATTGGAAAGTAGTAAGATAAATTCTCATTTAGTTAAAATTCAAGTACACAATTTATCAAAATTTAAAACTAAATTAACACCGCATACTATTTTGTACACAAGTAATTTTATTGAACATGATGCTCAGAATATTTAAATGAAATGCATTTATTTATAAAAGAAATATAACTAAAGGTTGTGCAAATTTTGTAAATCAACATGACAGCTTGAAAAGAATAATAGTACAAAAGTGTCGCGAAACGAATGTTTGTCGGTAAATGTGGCAACAGCTCCAAAATGGTCAAATCTTCATTTTGGATGAAATACTTAGAAGTGTATCACGCTCAGCTCTTCAATTATACTTGTTTTCATCAAGCGCCTTCTTTTGGGACAAAACATATTCAGTACTTGTTGAAAAACAAAATAAAGGACAAACTTGATGTTGCCAATGACCTTGTGCCTTTACTAAAATATAACTTCAAATAGGTATGCTAGTGAAAAATATTTAAGCTCATCCATCACACTGACAGATTTTCCTCTTATTAGCTAAAATTTACTTTGCGAATTCACCTTGAAATGTTACATCATGTTTCTTGTGAAAACACGTATAAATAAATATATGTATGTATAAAGTACTATATATATATATATATATATATATATATATATATATATATATATATATATATATATATATATATATATATGGTGAAATAAAATAATTTTCATAAACAAGAATATACGATTATTACTTCATTTTATTGTTAATTGAAGCTTTTCGCTAATTTACATTATTAGCATTTTCAAAATTTATAAATCACTGTTCAGTTATGTGACTAGAGTAAGACTGTCTTACTCTAGTCACATAACTGAACAGTGATTTATAAATTTTGAAAATGCTAATAATGTAAATTAGCGAAAAGCTTCAATCAACAATAAAATGAAGTAATAATCGTATATTCTTGTTTATGAAAATTATTTTATTTCACCATACATATTCAACAAGAAAAAATAATTCATCTAAGTTTTACAATACATATATATATATATATATATATATATATATATATATATATATATATATATATATATATATATATATATATATATTATTTGTTTCTTTTTAATATGTCCATACAATTTATTTTTAGTGTAAAGTGGAGGGGGCGTGGGAGGCTTTGATCTGAAGAAGAGGTGGTACCAAAACATTAACAACCCCTGTATTAGAGCGTCTTGAGAGTGTTGAAGAATTTTTCTCCGTGCAAAACACATACAGTCAAGTCTGCCTTAAGAAATAGTTATTTTAAAAGAATTGCATTTACAAAACAGGAACCTCACAATGCGAGAGACAACTTTTCAAATAACTGTCGTAATACATTATCACTTAAGCGATAACACACGAAGTAAGAAGCACTAGAGTTCAGGTAAATTTATTCTTTTCAAACAGGAAGCTAATCTAAATTCTCTGACGTTAACACGTATTTGTTATTTGTATCTAATTATGGGCAGCTGATCCAGCAGCGTCGATAGGCGAACCTTCATCGGTCTTGCTATTCAATGCGACTCCTACAGGTTTCACTTGATTTCCTCTAGCCAATTGTACATCCGGTAGCAACTAATTAATGAAAACTTGAACCGTGTCTGTCAGGCTGTCGTGCTGTTACGTTGACAACTCTTCCACTCGCCTTCCTACTAATTGGAGACTGCATAGTTTATCACTAACAACCTTCTGCTTCTAATAAGACTTTTTATGAGTTTATGTTAAAATTTATAGGAAACACAGGATGTGGTTTGAATACAATGCTTGTTGCTATAGTAACAATTATTTTGCTCCGTAGAGTTAATAAAGCATACAGATTATTGTTGGCGTGTTGTGGATAGACATAAGTAGTAGAGCTAATTTAGGACAACTGACTGAAAACTTTGACTTTTGTAAGTGATATTTTTTCTACATTTTGCTCGTATGCAATAAAGTGTAAGAACAAATATTATTATATAATGCCAGTTATTAAATTTAAGAGCTTTCATACTTTAATAAGACTTATTAAGATCTCTACATATTTACCATTCGACTATAACACCTACAAATGTTTAAATCCAATCTGTAGAAGATTAATTTAAATTCAAACAGATTAGGTCTTCATAGCGTTAGTTTATATGAACGGTACCACACGAATATTTTGAAAGGATTCTAACAGTCAGATACGTGTACTGTAAAACATAGCATAAAAAATGTATAATAATCATATTTTGTTGTGGAATTTAGGGGTTCAATCAAAAGGTATGGTAGAATTGACTATTCTAACCTAAACTGGACTGAGCTGACCTAACTATAACCCAACCCTACCTAACCCAACCTAGGCTAACCTAACTTGACCTAACCTGACCTAACGATAACCTAACCTATCCTAACCTGATTTATCCTATCCTAACCTAATATTACCTATCCTAACCATAAAATAACCTACCCATAACGCAACCCAACTTAACCTAACTTGGCAGGCACACACACACACACACACACACACACACACACACACACACACACACACACACACACACACACACACACACACACACACACACACGCACGCACGCACAGACAGACACACACACAAACACACACACATACACATATACAAGAGTGGGTGGGCGCGAGTGTGTGTGTGTGTGTGTGAGAGTGTGTGTGTGTGTGTGAGTGTGTGTGTGTGAGTGTGTGTGTGTGTGTGTGTGAGTGTGTGTGTATTTATAAATCAAATGTAAGGATCAAACTGTGACATAAATGACAAAAAAAGTATTAAAAATTATTATACCTTATAAAAACGAAATAATATAAATATAAATATAAAAAACATAAACAAAATAAGAATGTAGAGATATGTTTAAAAAGTAGAATTTTTCGGTACAATTAAACCAATCATACGAAAAAATCATATTTTATTTAAAATGTTTAAACAAATCAATAACCGAAATAGGGTAACGTGACCAACGCCAATTCCCTAAAAACCCACACGTATATTGTGTAGGAGTACATATTCAATCGCGCTAAAAATATAAACACTCCATAAGTTTCATTATTAAATATCATTGTCAACATAATTTACTCACTGTATAATTCAGACACGTATGGTATAAATCTTTGTTGTTTCAATATAGACAGCAATATTTCTTAATATCTTTCTACTTTCATTATAATAAGAGGTTTCAAATACCAAAGATGAATTTTAGACAAAAACGTCTCCAATATTCTTTTATATTATTCAACGTAAAATAATTTACGATTCTTCGTTCCTTATCGTACTAAAAGAGAAGCAAGTAGTAATAGATAAGCAGTGGTTGAACAATAAAAATCAATTTTAGTAATTTCATTTAATCTATATTCTGAACATGTTACTAATACACTTTTATGTGAAATGTAATTCAAGATAAAATTGCTCAAAAAAATAAACTCATTAAACTCAATTACTATTTTCGTATTTAATATTCTTTATTTCTTTTGTCTCTTTGAAATGTAAATAAAATACTGGGTTTTACTATCATCGTCTACAAAGGAAAGGGCTGGGGATATATGTAGGACTACGGTAGAGTACGGAAGACCTCCTGATAGTGTTGGGACGGATGCAAGGTAGCATACTCGAAATACGCCCACTTGATAAGGATCATAAAGAGGGTACGGTAAGACCTCCTGATAGTGTTGGGAGGGGTGCAAGGTAGCATACTCGAAATACGCCCACTTGATAAGGATCATATAGAGGGTACGGTAAGACCTCCTGGTAGTGATGGGATGGGTGCAAGGTAGCATCCTCAAAGTAAGCACACTTGATAAGGATCATAAAGAGGGTACGTAAGACCTCCTGATAGTGATGGGACGGGTGCAAGGTAGCATACTCGAAGTAAGCCCACTTGATAGGGATCATAAAGAGGGTACGTAAGACCTCCTGATAGTGATGGGACGGGTGCAAGGTAGCATACTCGAAGTAAGCCCACTTGATAAGGATCATAAAGAGGGTACGTAAGACCTCCTGATAGTGATGGGACGGGTGCAAGGTAGCATCCTCAAAGTAAGCACACTTGATAAGGATCATAAAGAGGGTACGTAAGACCTCCTGATAGTGATGGGACGGGTGCAAGGTAGCATACTCGAAGTAAGCCCACTTGATAAGGATCATAAAGAGGGTACGTAAGACCTCCTGATAGTGATGGGACGGGTGCAAGGTAGCATACTCGAAGTAAGCCCACTTGATAAGGATCATAAAGAGGGTACGTAAGACCTCCTGATAGTGATGGGACGGGTGCAAGGTCGCATCCTCGAAGTAAGCCTACTTAATAAGGATCATAAAGAGGGTACGTAAGACCTCCTGATAGTGATGGGACGGGTGCAAGGTCGCATCCTCGAAGTAAGCCCACTTGATAAGGATCATAAAGAGGGTACGTAAGACCTCCTGATAGTGATGGGACGGGTGCAAGGTAGCATCCTCAAAGTAAGCACACTTGATAAGGATCATAAAGAGGGTACGTAAGACCTCCTGATAGTGATGGGACGGGTGCAAGGTAGCATACTCGAAGTAAGCACACTTGATAAGGATCATAAAGAGGGTACGTAAGACCTCCTGATAGTGATGGGACGGGTGCAAGGTAGCATCCTCAAAGTAAGCACACTTGATAAGGATCATAAAGAGGGTACGTAAGACCTCCTGATAGTGATGGGACGGGTGCAAGGTAGCATACTCGAAGTAAGCCCACTTGATAAGGATCATAAAGAGGGTACGTAAGACCTCCTGATAGTGATGGGACGGGTGCAAGGTAGCATACTCGAAGTAAGCCCACTTGATAAGGATCATAAAGAGCGTACGTAAGACCTCCTGATAGTGATGGGACGGGTGCAAGGTAGCATCCTCAAAGTAAGCACACTTGATAAGGATCATAAAGAGGGTACGTAAGACCTCCTGATAGTGATGGGACGGGTGCAAGGTAGCATACTCGAAGTAAGCCCACTTGATAAGGATCATAAAGAGGGTACGTAAGACCTCCTGATAGTGATGGGACGGGTGCAAGGTAGCATACTCGAAGTAAGCCCACTTGATAAGGATCATAAAGAGGGTACGTAAGACCTCCTGATAGTGATGGGACGGGTGCAAGGTCGCATCCTCGAAGTAAGCCCACTTAATAAGGATCATAAAGAGGGTACGTAAGACCTCCTGATAGTGATGGGACGGGTGCAACGTCGCATCCTCGAAGTAAGCCCACTTGATAAGGATCATAAAGAGGGTACGTAAGACCTCCTGATAGTGATGGGACGGGTGCAAGGTCGCATCCTCGAAGTAAGCCCACTTGATAAGGATCATAAAGAGGGTACGTAAGACCTCCTGATAGTGATGGGACGGGTGCAAGGTCGCATCCTCGAAGTAAGCCCACTTGATAAGGATCATAAAGAGGATACGTAAGAGCTCCTGATAATGATGGGACGGGTGCAAGGTCGCATACTCGAAGTAAGCCCACTTGATAAGGATCATAAAGAGGATACGTAAGAGCTCCTGATAATGATGGGACGGGTGCAAGGTCGCATCCTCGAAGTAAGCCCACTTGATAAGGATCATAAAGAGGGTACGTAAGACCTCCTGATAGTGATGGGACGGATGCAAGGTCGCATCCTCGAAGTAAGCACACTTGATAAGGATCATAAAGAGGGTACGTAAGACCTCCTGATAGTGATGGGACGGGTGCAAGGTCGCATCCTCGAAGTAAGCACACTTGATAAGGATCATAAAGAGGGTACGTAAGACCTCCTGATAGTGATGGGACGGGTGCAAGGTCGCATCCTCGAAGTAAGCCCACTTGATAAGGATCATAAAGAGGATACGTAAGAGCTCCTGATAATGATGGGACGGGTGCAAGGTCGCATACTCGAAGTAAGCCCACTTGATAAGGATCATAAAGAGGATACGTAAGAGCTCCTGATAGTGATGGGACGGGTGCAAGGTCGCATCCTCGAAGTAAGCACACTTGATAAGGATCATAAAGCGAAAACATACACATTCATTTCATCATTGAGAAACCCTTTAAGTAATTGTTTCCGGCAAAGATTAAATTAAATTATAAATTGGTAGTATTTCTTTAAAATTTGGTCCAAATTTCAACCCATTATCACCCCAAACATAATGTTGAAAAATTGTCCTTTTGAAATGCTAATGAAGTGCTCAAAAATGATAACGGACTAGATAGGAATTATCTCTGAAAGTAAAAAGTGAATAAATTAGGAGAAACATTCAAATTATATTTAGTAAAGTTACGTGTTATCGTCGAATGATCACTTAAGTTTAAATCGATTAGGTATTTTGATTATTGCCGACTACGAAAGATGGGAAGGGATGGTGAACCTCGGCGGCGTTCATGAGAGCACGTGTGCATTGTCTCGTGCCCGAAGTATTCCTACTCTATCAAGACGCGTCTTATCTCATCGTGAACAAAGGATAAGAAAAGGTGAATTGAATTAAACAGGACGAAGGAAACGGCATATTGATCACTTTTGCTGAGATTTAGAGGAAATAATGGCATCGCAAGGACAGAGTAGCTTAATTGAAGCAGACTCAGACTCAACCAGTGAGAACAGATGTTGCAATATAGGACTAATATAAAACAAGTAAAAAATAATAATAAATAAGTAAATTTCTAGTTAGATCAACAAGGAAAAATTTATTTTTAGGTACATTTTATTAAATAATTACAAATAATATAAATAAAGGAACATAGCCTACTTTTAAAATAGCTGTTCTACCACATAACCTATATTATAAAATCAGATGTTTCATGAAATCATATGTTATCACTTATTTTACGCCTAATGGGTCGAAATAGCTATGTCCCTTTATTGAAAAGTTCCCCCCCCCCATATAAAACGAAAATTAATTCATTAAATTTAATAAATGAATAAATATTTAAAAGAACTGTACGGACACCAAGTGTCATCCACTACAAGTTTAAAAAAAATGCATTTGAACTTGAGTGGGTGAATAAAAGTATCTTTTTATTAACGATTGAAAATTTGAACAATATATATTAGGAGAGTTTGAACCAATAGAAGGAGTTGAACAATATTTTTTGAGTAAAAGTCTAAAGTTTTGAGTAAGTAAAAGTTTATTTCTTTGTGCATTTATTTTTTTTCTAGTGTCTCCAAATAAGATATCTTTCATAAATAAAATGTCTTTTAGTTACCTTTTTTATTATATATATATATATATATATATATATATATATATATATATATATATATTTATTATATTAAATATGGTGATATATTTTCTTGTAATATAGTTAATAAATTATAAATATTTCAAAAACAAGAATACTTTTAATGAATATATTTATTCAAAGCTTTTCGCCGATAAAATAGTACCAGCATCTTCAGGAAAATAAGAAGCATCTTCATTATTTTCCTGAAGATGCTGGTACTATTTTATCGGCGAAAAACTATGAATAAATATATTCATTAAAAGTTTTCTTGTTTTTGAAATATTTTTAATATATATATATATATATATATATATATATATATATATATATATATATATATATATATATATATAAATGTGTGTATATAAATATTATATATATTAATATACTAATCATATATATTAATATTAAATGATATTATATATATTTAAGTATCACAGAAAGATTTATAGTGCCATTTCTTATTCATAATTAGATTCTATTTAGGCTTTGCTTCATATAAAGAAACGATCTCTGAATACTTCAAATATCTTGAAGATAAATATAAGTTGTTCCGTCATCTTAAAATTATCTTTCCCCAAAATATCAATAGTTTTTCATTGGTAATTTCACGTCCCTGTACCGCAAAAATACCGATTCATGGGTTCCTGAACTAAATTTCTCAATGTCCGTACGAGAACCACCAATTCTGAATATAGAGTAAAACGGCATGAACAGGACACGTGGTGGAGTATTCTTGGAGTAACATGATTTTACGGGTGACACTGAGCCATACAAATAATTAGTGATTTCCCATATTATTACATTGCATTTGTCTGAAATCATATGGATAACACTATTGGAAGCGATTTTCCAATCACTCGGAAAGATCTTTATAGTGACACAGAGTTAGAGGCCTTATGAAAACCCGAATAATAATACGACCCTGTTCGGTAATAGAACAGTTTTGCTCAAAAAATGTGTTCTCGATTTGTCACATTGTTATCAAAGTGCAGAAAACTAATATTTTTTAAAATCTCGTTGCTATAAATATATCTTTAAAATTTTTTCAGTTCCAAAAGATGTAATACTCACTTTGTTCAGTGATTTACAGATTCAGGTCTGTGGTTTATTTACTGCCAATGGCATGAGTGCTTTACATTTTTTTTTAAATAAGATTTTTACTTAATTATTATTTTTGTGTCAGTTAAGCGAATGAGATGTATGCAAAACAAATAACGTTTTATTAGATTTTTAATTTAAAAACTTTACTCGATTTATTACAGAGTATATTAACTTCACAATAACTCAGCTAGAAACGTTGAAAGAGTTAAAGTATTCCAAATAAAGTTTTAGATCCCTTGACAAGTAACTCGCAGAGCCCCGAGCGCTACAGAAGCTCTGATAGAGCCAAAGCGAAGAATGCATTTACGTACAAAGGTCCCGAAGCCAATCCAACCGTTAAAGTAATTCTATCCAGCACTTGAAGCCTCCGTAGTGATATTCTTGTGTCACGACTTGGAAAGAAATATGATACTATAAGAAATCAAATAGGATTACGTTAGACAGAGGCAATCCAAACGTTAGGAACTAAATTTACATTCTTCAACCAGTATCAATTTAATCCTCAGACAGTCTTAAAAATATACTCAACATTAGATCAGACTTGCAACTATTTCAAGTAGAAGTAGTTGATACCTCAGATTTTACATAACAAGTTCAAAATAAATAAGATTTCTACATAACATTACTATTTAATCACAGCTCCATTAATTAAAGTTTAATGAGCAATCAGCACTTGAGACTGCAAAAACAAGAACAAACAAGAGGGGTATTACACAACGCGTTACAACAGTGAGAGCGGTGATTCATACTTACCAACGTATTTTATTTCATATAAACGAGAAATACTACGTATTATTTTATTAAAAGAAATGTAAGATAAAAA
>JBAIZL010000413.1:140000-142500 GCA_036971475.1 Prosapia bicincta
CAAGAAGATTCATAGAAATATTTTAATTATTTACCGTCCTTGCATCCTTATTGTACTCCGTTTATCCTTAATATATTTCATATTTACAAGATCCAAGGAATTTCAATTACAAATTTTTATATATGAAATAATTTTTTTTAAATTAATTAGAGCTTAGCTAGTGAGAAATATTCACAAAGGTAAAAGTCAAAATAGTGAACTCAAAATCTCACCAAAAATTAGTTTTTAATAAACAAACACACAATAGACTAGTTTCGGTGACAATGTGGCTTCTTATTTCAGTAGTAACCAAGCACTGAAGAAGGCAACATCGTTGCCGAAACTAGTCTGTTGTGTGTTTGTTTATTAAAAACTAGTTTTTGGTGAGATTTTGAGTTCACTATTTTGACTTTTACCTTTGGAAACAAAAATTATTTAGAAAAGGAAAATATCACTCAACACTTTTGAAAAACTATTTATCTTTTTAGATAATTTTGAAAAACGTTGTTGTTTTTACAAAAATGGTTTCATCCATTGAACTCAATGAGTAATGAGTAATTATTTCGAGTAATTAATTAGAAACTGTTAGATTACTTTGGGCCTCTAGAATCAGCTGTCTATTACATTTAACGAGATATTTTAAATAAATGACATTCTTACAAAGATTCACAAACAACTTTTAAACCGGACGTTACGCGCTACTGTGATGCAGACCAAACAGGAAATCATTTCTTGCTTTGGTCTTCTTGATTTTTCTACGTATTGCACCTCAGTGTCAGTCTAAGATGGAATAGAGAAGATCTTTGTAGGATTATGAGAACATATAACTAGAACTATGCAAGTTTATACAAACAATATGAATAAAAAAATTAAAACCCTAATTTTATATTATTTGAACTAATTTGTTATTATTATTTATGCTTTTAGTTTAATAAACAACTGAAATAAATAATCAGAAATAAAAAGGGTATAACTTGATCGATGAAACTATCCGTCAGGCATAATGTTTACCTTGTGATGGTCTATCGCGGTCGATGTGGCACAACGGAACAAAATAAATGAGAAAAGTATCTCCTCTAATTAGTAAACGTCAGAGTGTAACCAAACATGGCGCTATTCAAAGATCCCATCTGTGTTATCGTTGTACATGTCAGTGCTCTCGAATTCACTTTCCTGTTCGGCAAAACTATGACTCTTCACTTTTAAATCGAATGAAGAATAATTAATTCTACGTTTCATATGGTTTATTAATGAAGGATTATTCATCGGTGCTCCAAGTATTGGCGTATTGTTTAACATTAAAGGTTCTGTCTTGACGCAATACTCAGTGAATGTACTAACAGCATTGGAGTAGGAAGCATCAATGTAAAAGTATGGGAAATTAATTTGTAAAAACGTTGAGTCGTGTTTAGAGTAGCCTCTATGTCATTAAATCAACTCAATTATTTAATAATAATTTTGTATTTAATAATAATTATTAAATTAATATATAGTAATTTATTAAATTATATAATTTATTTGAATAATAATAAAAATTTAATAATTTGTATTAAATAATTAGTATTAAATTAATACATAGTAATTTATTATTTTATATAATTTATTTAAATAATAATTAAAATTTAATAATTTGTATTAAATAATTAGTATTAAATTAATACATAGTAATTTATTATTTTATATAATTTATTAAAATAATATTGAAATTTAATCATTTAAATAATAGTATTAAATAATACATTGTAATTTATTATTTGATATAATTTAATTATTTTTAATGTTTTCTTGAACAACTGTGGCCTAATATTATAATATTTTAAATAACAAAACATAATTACCACAAAATAACTTTATTTAATCACTTGATGTACATTTCGGTTACCAGGTAACCATCTTCAAAAGTACTGAACAAAATTAATTTAATTTACAACGTAACATGTATAGCAAAAAATATTGAAATAACCAATAAAGCAATATAGCAATAAATATTGAAAAATATAGAAATATTTCAATATTTTTTGCTATATATGTTACGTTGTAAATTAAATTAATTTTGTTCAATACTTCTGAAGATGGTTACCTGGTAACCGAAATGTACATCAAGTGATTAAATAAAGTTATTTTGTGGTTATTGGGTTTGTTATTTAAAATATTATAATTTATTTTAATAACAATAAAGATTCAATAATTTGTATTTAATAATTATTATTAAATAACACATTGTATTTTAATATTTTATATAATTTATTTAAATAATAGTTTGTATTTAATAATTAGTATTAAATAATACATTGTAAATTAATATTTTATATGAATTATTTAACTAATAATAAAAATTTAATAATTTGTATTTAATAATAAGTATTAAATAATACATTGTAATTTATTATTTTATATAATTTTTGTATATTTTTATATAATCATGACTTGAAAAATCCATGAAAAAATCTTATACAATACATTTAATAATTGTATTTATAATATAAATATAAAATATGTTTTATTGTTTAATAATAAAAAA
>JBAIZL010000413.1:145000-147500 GCA_036971475.1 Prosapia bicincta
AATTAGCTCTAAAAATTTGAGCGGATTATAATATATAAAACTATGTGCTAAGTAGTTATTAATAAACAAATATTGTATCAATAAATTTAATATGTATTAGGTACGAACAAATATTGTAAGAATTCACAATATATTGTGAATATATTGACAAAAACTTATCAAAATTTTTAAATGAAAGTTTGTTTTACTGTGCAAATGTATAATTCGTGTTCACTTCGTGTTTTCCTTGTAAGACAAATTGTTTTTACGAACAGGCACGCAATAATACGTATTATTATTTGTATAAAGTATTTTAAAGATGAAACCGAAACTCCGTGATGGAACAGAGGACAAGCAAACACTTGTCACCTGTCAGGATAGCTAACTGGTTGTGCAAGTGGCGGCGTGCGCGCGTGGGATTGCCGCACTCAGTACTCAGCGCTGTAACGGGAGAGTCTTCAGTCAGTCGGCGACTGCCGGCACTCTGTGTTGGGTCCTAGCTCGTGATAGGCATTGTCCGTGAGCCGCGACGTACGTAAATTCCGTTCGAGTTATTAAACATTCTTTTCTATATTGGCATTTCGATTTCTTAAATTTGTAAACAAATACTCGCTCTCAAATATTCTTCATCGATTGACAAGTTTGTACATTTTTCAAATCAACTTTCCTAAAAATTATATTTAGATTTGTAGTGGAAATATTTATCTATGTTAAGGAAAACGATATTAAAACTGTTTTCCACTTATTTTCTTAAAAGTAGTATTTTTCCATATCTAATTAAGTATGGACACGTGAAAGAACTTTTAATTACAAATAATGGAGTAATAAAATAATTTATTTCTGAACTAAAGTGAATACTAATTAATTCAAATAATTTGTAGTTCAAAAGGTAAGTACGAAATAACTTAAAATAATTAATGTTTTCAAATAGATTTACTTATTTATTTCTATTTTAATTATTAATATAATAATGTACGCCTTCTGTAAATGCATTCACAAAAACTTTATGTTCAAATTACTTAATATTATAAATAATGATTAAATAGTTTATATTTATAGGTTGAGTATTATATAAATTCTTAGCAGTTCGTAAGTTATAAACCAATATAGTATAATAAGGTTTATTAAATTATAGAAACGTATAATTACAGACTCTGATTCCTTCTTCAATCAATTTATCTAGTAAAGAGCCGAATAACTAACAAGAGGTCTCTAACACCCTACTTTGATTTTATTTACACATAAAATAATGAACAAATATTTCATCCCCCAGCGTTGTTTTAGCTGTTGCCATCAATATAGGCCTAATACATTCATAAAAGGTCCCAGCATATTGTTTTCTTAATTATCTAGTCGACTATATGTTTATACATTGTTAAATTAGCGTTTAATAAGAGAATCGAAATCTATAAATGATTTTATATACATAAACGAAATAGCTATGATAATACCTGTATAAAAATATTTTACAATTTGTCCCAAAGCGAAAATTAAAACCTACAAATTATTTAATTTAAAATGTATAATTAATTTAATTTATTCTTATAGATTAAATATTTCGATCATTCAAAATGTTATAAGCACATTATCGTTTGAATGGAAATTTCGTTGCATTTTTTATATTCCAAAAAAAAGTTTAAAAGTAAAAAAATCATTTTCAGTTACACAGATTTATCTCGTCACAGGTTTATACAACATTGTGAGGTACATTTATGTACTGGATAGTAAATGTCCTTCTAAATCCTTTATTACACTTGCTTTATATCTGAGGTTTGTTTATTTTATTTATTTTTTTTTGTTTGTTATAGAGATAAATAACTATTAACAAATGCTTAAACTAAATTTAATTTTACAAACTGAATAACAAACATTACTTTAAATATATCCGAATGGCTTCTTCATTTCAAGAGATGCTCAAGTAGTGTTAAGTGAAAAACCTTTGTTATATTCATTTATTATAATATAAATATTTATTTTTAATTATACCAATCATAATATTATACAAATTATTATATTAAAAATTTGTTACCTAATTTTATACAATAGTCCGGAGGAATAATGGAAAGAATACACTTCATATATATTAAAATTTTCCTCTTATTAATATTTATATAAAAAAGTTTTATTAATGAAGTGTTTTAAAAATGTTACTATTTGTGCTTAGAGCTTGGAGACTCCATTTGTGTTTCAAAGTAGCTAGTATAGTGATGTATATATAGTACAAAATGTATATGTATATATATATATATATATATATATATATATATATATATATATATATAATACCTTTTCTTATTTCATAATTTAAAACAACATAGGTTATTCAAATACAAGAATATTTATTAATTTATATTCAAAACTTTTCGTTGGTAAACAGTACCAGCATCATCAGGAATGAAAATTACAATAATGTAATTGTAATGCAATAATGTTATTGTAATTTTCATTCCTGATGATGTTGGTACTGTTTACCAACGAAAAGCAATAAATATAAATTAATAAATATTCTTTTATTTGAATA
>JBAIZL010000413.1:150000-215000 GCA_036971475.1 Prosapia bicincta
AAGGTGATGACACGGCAAATAGCCGTTGCATCGTCGATGTTGAATCTCAGTCAACTAATCACACTCAAGCAGAATGTGCTTGAGTGTAACGGTTCCTCCACAAAACTGACATAATGGTGGATCCTCATGTCGCATCAACCATCCATGGGATAACATGGAGTGGCCGATGCGAAGACGAGTAAGCACCACTTCCTCTCTACGATTCGAACTAATAGGTGATTTCCATGGACGGACGGTGTTCTTGATTTCCCTCAGCTTGTTTCCATTTACAGTATGCCATTCATCATTCCAGGCAAGGCATATTTGATACTTCACTTTGCATACAAAGTCGGATGCCATCCCACGTTGTGTCGTTGATACCATACTCGTAGCCAATTTTGCACCTTCATCTGCTTTTATGTGTCCTGTTATTCCACAGTGCCCAGGCACCCAGCAAAATGACACCTCGACACTCCGTAATTGGAGTCTGTGTATTGAGCACAGGATGTCTCCCACTAAAGGGTTCTTAGCTTACATTTCCGAATCACCTGCAGAGTACTTTGAGAGTCGGTACTCACAAGGTAATGGGATGCCGCATATGGAATACATGTTAATGCTTTAAAAATGGCAAAAAGCTCTGCTGTGAAAACACTACAGCCTGAGGGCAATCCGTAAGTGTAGGTGCGTCCTGTCATGTAAAATGCGCATCCCACCCCGTTGCCCAGTTTTGAACCATCAGTAAAAATAATTTTATTTTGTTGTTGGGTTCTACAATTCTGGAAAACTTCCTGACGATAAATAACGTCAGGAGTGTTGTGTTTTAAATAACTGGACAATGAGAAATCGAAATTGGGTATTTTTACTATCCGTGGAAGGATGTACCAAAATGTCAGTTCGAATATAGGAGGCAGTTGCAAATTTACGCTGTTAAGTAAGCATAACGTTCTTAGGGAGTAGTCGAACGTTGACGCATGTCTTAACAATTCTCGATGGAGTTATAAAACTGCTTTGAATGCCGGAGGGTTCAGTTGGCTTCGAAGACAATTTTAATATAATATTTGAAGCATCTGACGTCTACAAGAAAGAATGGTTCTCCAGGCTTAAGGAGAAGACTGGAGATTGGGTTTGATCTGAAAGCACCAGTAGCAAGTCTGATTCTAGAATGATGTACTTAATAAAGGAGTTTCAGAAATGTAGGTCGAGCAAATGAGTAAGATATAGAACCGTGGTCTACACGCGATCTTAAAAGGGCACTATAGAAACGGAGCATACAGGTTCTGTCTGCTCCTGAATTAGTACCACTGAAGGCTCTCAACATATCCCGTATCTTGTCTAACGAGTCCCCAAATCACCCACATGCGGGATCCATGAGAGTCTTTTATCAAATGATAGACCCAAATATCTTACGCTATCCGCAGTCCTCTGCCGCGTACCTTGAGATAGGCTAATGGTGTTGCCTGTGACGACTAAATGCTATACAATGGGCCTTTGAAGCAGAAAACTTAAAACCCGTAGATTTGATCCATTGTTGCAATCTATTATTCACTATTTGAAGGGACCTCTCCGCTGTTCCCATACGCCTAACAGCCACATATATACACAAATTGTCCACAAACAGGTAACAGTGGACCGGAGACTGTACGTAAGAACTCACACACACACACACACACACACACACACACACACACACACACACACACACACACACACACACACACACACACACACACACACACACACACACACACACACACACACACACACACACACACACACACACACATACACACACACACACACACACACACACACATATATATATATATATATATATATATATATATATATATATATATATACATGCTGATACGTATTCCTTGACGGATGGAAAATATGATAAATAGTTATTATCTGGAGTACATCTGTTAATTCTGCAGTGCATAAAATCGCAGGTCCGACGTTTCGCTAGAAGCTCATCTAGCATTGACGAGGTGAACCCAACAACTGTTGAAGAGCGGGATATGCATCCTATATATATATATATATATATATATATATATATATATATATATATATATATATAGTAAATAATTGAATTATATAGTTATTTATTTTTATTTTAAATTTATACATACATAATATTAATAATAACTGAAAAACAATGTGCTCGAAGCCCTTTATCTATGAAACAGTTATCAATAAATCATATTGATATTCTCCAGAGATTACTAAACAATTAAGAGCTAAAATAATATTGACTTAACGAGGCAATAATCAGTGATTTTTGTTTTAGTTGTTACCACTGTACTAAGGTCTTGAGGATATCAATATATTGTATTAATGAGAAGCACTGAACGTATAATTATTCCTATTTAATAAATATTCTTGTTAATTAAATGTACTCAAGTTATTAAATAAATATTTGACAAGCAAATCGTCACATCAAACGAATCTGTGTAGATAAACATGTATTGCTAGTTAAACATCCCCATGTTAAAACCATATGTTTGCAGCCTAATGATAATTATAATTGTGTTAGCGAAATATACATCAAAGCTGTGTAAATATTTGCAGCCAGGGTAATTGTTGTTTATTAATTAAATAACGATGCATACATTATAGCAACAATATTAGTTATAAAACAATCGCTCAGTGTTTCTCATCAATGGAACGTTTAGATATTTTAGAGACCTTCCTACAGAGTCAAAAACTAAAACAAAAATGACTCTTTGACGTCTCACAGAGACAGTGTTGAATTAGCTCCCAACATTGTATTTAACTCTTGGCGATATCAATATTTTAATTGATAAATAGCTCACATCGTATAGTTTATATATATTTATAATGATATGTTCGTATTATAATTAACTTACAAGATCGCTAATTAGATTTTCTAAGCAATTCGCCAAGGTAGATACAATGCATGTGTACAGTTTAGTGCAATATTTTGTGCAAATTATTTTTTATCTGGTCCTGTTGTTGAAATCGATCATGTTTGAGGTGTTTCAATTTATTTTCACCTACTATTGTAACCAAACAAATATTCTTTGAGCTTAGCTTCTGAGGTTATGTTAAAAATAAATAAAAACATACACTAAACTCACAAATTAATAATTTATTTCTCATACGCGTTTCAATGACCAAGTCATCACCATAAGTGAGTGTTACTACTACAAACTCTAACTTACAGTTATAAAAAAGTTGTAAGTTAGAGTTTGTAGTAGTAACACTCACTGATGATGATGACTTGGTCATTGAAACGCGTATGAGAAATAAATGATTAATTTGTGAGTTTTGTGTATGTTTTTATTTATTTTTACCATTGTAATTTTCTAATGTTGCTTACAAAATAACAATTAAAATGAAATTATCTCATAAATTAGTTTTATAATTCATTACTATGCCTCAGCTTCGATAGGTTTGCATATAGTTTTGGTCTATAGCAAAAACTTTGCGCGGACCTTTATCTTGTAATTTTTTAAAAATATTTTCACTTCCAAGGCTACCAAATTAAACGGTACGACCTTTATGGTAATAACACGCTCTCACAATTATTTAAAAAAATACCTTCATAATCTTACTCTGGAATAATAGCTCACAGAAATACAAAATTTAATAAAATTAACTAACAAATGTTTAACAAACCTAAGTTTAAAAAAATATTTGTTAAAAACTAGAAACATAACCTCAATATAGCTTTAAATATTTATATTTTACAATTTATTATAATGATTAATTTCAATTTATTTTCAAATTACTTTCAATTTATACTCTTACCACAGTTTGAAATGGACCTACAAGTTGTTTTAAAAATATAAGATATATTTTAAGTTGAAAATATTATCCTAAGATAAAGATCATTAAACATTTTACATTTTACCTTTGTGAAATATGTTTTAGCAACGTACTTTATTGAAGTTTCTTGATGTAATCATCTTGAATTCACTGATAAACTAATTTTAAACTACTTAACTAAGCGAATACGTAATTGCTTACTTGCTGACGCGTTCCAAAACAGTCGTTCCTTTTACGAAGCTAACCCTCTACAGGGTTAGTAGAGGGTTAGCTTCGTAAAAAGAACGACTGTTTTGAAACGCGTCAGCAAGTAAGCAATTACGTATTCACTTAGTTAAGTAGTTTAAAATTAGTAACGTACTTTATGTTGAAATAAAAAAACCTTACTCAAGTTTCAATTAATAATAATAACAGTTGTTTGATATCAATCGTTATCACGTAGTTTAATCTTATATACAATATGATTTGTATTATATGTCGTAGATTTAAGCCTTACTTGAAAACTATTTAAACATAACCTCTAAATAACCACTTAGTGAAGCTGGTGTTAGTGGTAAACTCTGCCATGTTTTTCTTTCGTAAGTTGATGGGTAATTAGTTTATCTCAAGCAAATATGCCAGAAATGAATCTATGACGTATGACTTGAAGTTTCTAGTATTTTACTTCCGTTACATTTCAAAAGGTGGTATCAGGATATTGTAAATGATCACCAGTCAAAAAGATAGAGATGACGTCGTTCTGAAGACTAACTATCACCAGTTAAACCGCTTTGTTTGAATTGTCCTTCACTTTTCTCCCATTACTTATTTTGTAAACATTTTAATTCCTCTTGACTATATAATCATCACTTTTATGTCGTTCTTTTTGAGTAACGATTTTCCGACACTATTCACAACGATTCTGTTAGTATGTTAGCCTAAACGGCAGCGAGAGGTAATCTAACCTCAAGAAGCTTCTCTGCGGCTCACTCTCCTGCAAGATAGATATTTCTCTTTGGATCATCGGAGGAGGTAGGCGACATATTCACCCTGCCTCGTCTTATGACAGAGATAATACTATCATTGCCCTGTTCTCTTCCACGGTTAACAAGAGCTACAAACACATAGCATCTGATTAGTTATATCAATAAAACGCACAATTAGGTAAATTGCGTTGAAAAAGGTAAACAGATGTTTGACATCAATAAAATTGACTTAATTAGTTACAATATCTGACCTCTATCAGGCTACTTCAGAAGCATATTTTGTCGACATTCTTTAACGTTTAATTAGGACATAGGACAGTAAAATTAACGAGCAATTTTATTACTTCCGTGGTTATATTGGAGTTTCATCTTCGGCGCAGTTCTAGAAATATCTGATCTGTTTCAAACTGGCTTCAACCAAGTTTGGTAGAATTCCGTGAATAAATTACAGAAGAAATACATTCATTACGTTTGTAATTATTTTTCACTGCAAATACATACTTTAACTAATACTTAAACCGCACTTAAATCTATTTAAATGTATTCTTTAGGCCAGTTATTTCAAATTACACTTAACACTATAAGTTACTAAAATACTTAAACCTTTACAAAGGGTTACAATTTTTAATACTATACAGAAATGAGCACTGTTTCGACAAAAGTGGATTTATTTTGAAAACATTATTCAATTCGTAGAAGAGAGTATATGAATTAAAAAGTTTCAACCTTCGAGGATTTAGAGTATTTACCAAAGGTTTCTGAAACTATTTTTTGCGAACAGCACAATTTGTGGGAGGTTCATGTCAAGTATGTTTTAAAACAGTATTTTATCAGTTACCTTAACGTTTTCATAATGTCGTTAACATATTAACGCCCGTCCAGCGCATGTATTACTTTCACGGAGAAATAAAATTGGTTTATTTTTAATGCAGAATTACATTTTAAATTGTGAAAACATGTTTTGTTTTTAAAAACATTACCCTCGTAATCTTCTATTAAGGAAATTCCACTTTGCGGTGGGTTCATGTAGCACACTCTATCCAATGTTTTTATACATTTAATTATGATTCACAATATTTAGAAAACCTTAGATTTTTAGTCCATCAGCAACCTTTGATGATAAACTTTGCAGCTATCGTGGGCCACTTTAATCGACAGGTTTACCTTTATCAAGCTTCTGAAAATCTGTGCCAAATAAAGTTGTCTTTGTACCCGAATTTAATACAGCTGCTTTCGAAATTTCCACACCACAGTATTCTTGAATAAATGTGAGGAACGTTGATTTATCTACCGTGTGTAGGGGGTTAGGGTGGGGGTGCCTTACAGAATTAAACGTTTGTTGAACCTAGGGCCTACCTTTGCCTACTACTGAATCATTTGTCTTCGATTATACTTAAAGTAAAATTAGATATATTGTGACTTGAATGTCAAGATATATTTGAACGATTTATTTACTGATATAGATTTAATAAACAACAAAATGCACGATTCGTATGATTTAAAGTTGATAATTTTGTCAACCACAATTTTATCAGCCTACTATGCTCTCGGCGGCAGGTAGGCAGCTCAGCGCTCGTGAGTGTGTGTCCGCGTGAAGGTGCAAGGATCCTCCTGGGCACTTCCCAGTCATGATAACCTATAATATAGGTTTTCAAATATTTTCACAAATTGACCCAACGTTTAAAAATTAAAATAATGAATGATGAATATTTTATTTCTAACGTAAGCGATTGGTTGATTAAAAATTACAATGATAACGTTTAAAAAAAATTTATTTACAATATATGGGTTTAGAAATTAATATTTAAAAAAAAATACATATTACTGATTCCCTTTCAACAAATGTTTTTCAAGTATAGTTATAAAATTATTTTGATAAGTAACAGCCGAAAATATAAAAAATACTCTTTTAATTCTGTAAAAACAAATGTCATGTTTCGTTCTATTTTTAAACAATAAATATATTTCATAGAAAAGGTTTTACGAAAAATGTAATTAGGTACAATGATTTTCTCACCTTATGAAGCTAATATGTGAGATTATAACAAATAAATAATAATAATAGTTACATTCTCATAGCTTAGGACAGGAGCTTTCTTAGATCTTATGCGTATTATTTTCCATTTTATTTTAATTGTTATCACGAATTTTAATTTATGCGTATTTAACATAGCAAATACATATTATAAATAATAATTGGAATGAGATTTCGTAGTTCAGCATTTTGAAATTACCTTTCATACATAGATACAATACATATCTAAGGTATTCTTTAAACAGAAGCCACATAGACTACTAATAATAAATAAGAAACTAAGTTATAGTAAGCAATATAAAATTAAACAATAAGAAAGAATAAACGGATGAAAACGAAACTAAAGATTACAAAACTTGTGTAGACGTTATAAAATGGATTGTCCCGATTATAAAAGAAAAGGAAATATTGAAATAAAATATATAGGGCAAAAAAGGGGGGGGACTTGCTCAAGTTACTGAGTTTAAAACTGAAGATTGATAATTAAATAATACTTTGCTAATACAATAGTTTTTAAATGTCTTCGAAATATTATTAACCGTGGAAAACCAAGTCTTAAAAATAGAAAATTCACCCCTTGAAAAAATAACTTAATGAAGGTGTTAAAACACGAATTACCCAACCTTCCATTTTGACAGTAGTTTTGACCTAATGTACTCATTTTCACAGAAACGGTCATAAGTAGGGTTGAAAAAGTAACAAGAAATGCTTTTGCGACACCGAGAATCGAACCTGGTACTTTTACGTTAGTGTTAACAAGTCACCCACGGATTTAACCAAAGGAGATAGATATGGGGATATATGTCCTGTGAAATTTCTGAGGTAAAAAAATGTGCAGAAGATATCCAAAAACTAAAACCAGATAATAAATTAATCACTATAATGGATAGTTTTTAGTTAAAGGCTGGTCATTTGTGAATTAAATTGCAGGTTATATTTATTTGTTTTATTGAGATCCATTTATTTCTCTTCTACCTTGGTTTTAAAGAGTTTTGTGTTTGTGGTTTTATAATTATGCACTCAACACTTTTCTCTAGTCACTCCACTGTGGTCGTTTGAACTGTATAGTTAATACATAGGCTACCTATCAATATATAGTCAAATAACCAATAAACCATATGTAAGAAATGTATACCAATTAGGGATGGGCCGATTCCTAAAATTTTCGATTCCGATTCCGATTCTAAAATTTTCCTTTCGATTCTCGATTCTTTAGTCGATTCTCGATTCTCGATTCTTTCAAGTTATATTAGCTTACACGCTAAGTTCTCTAATGATTAATTTAGTTAATATCTTGGTCATATGGCAAAACCTTTTAAAAGTTCTGTTTCAATGTAATAGGCTACACAAAACCTTAAACAATGAGAGTGATATCTGTCTATAATATAATTTATTAAGGTTAAGTTTCGGAGGAATAATACAGTGTTTCTGTTATCCATCTATTCGCTCAACTGTCATGGCCACGGTTTCGACAGTGACGGTTAATCGAGTTTTTACTGTACTTTTTTGTGTTTTGTTCTGACATTTAGTGTGTGTGTGTGTGTGTGTGTGAGAGAGAGAGAGAGAGAGAGAGAGAGAGAGAGAGAGAGAGAGAGAGAGACGAGCGATGTCAAACGACCAGAAATGGTTACGATCTTGATTGCTGTTGCTTCATAAATAATAATATTTTCGTTTACTTTAATCATTTAATTCATTCAAATCAACTAATACATAAATAACGCATAGATGGTAATTAATTATTTTTCCACACAAATATAATGAATTTTAGTAATCAATTTTGTTTGGTAATAAATTACTCCACACGCATATTTTAATAGTTAACAAAATAGGAATCGGAATCGACACTTTTATGATGAAGAATCGAGTATCGACGATTCCTTGATACCACCTAGAATCGACGATTCCTGGAATCGAGAATCGGAATCGGCCCATCCCTAATACCAATACGTTCAACACTAAATATGTCTATTTTTGACACAACTGTTTGGATGTTATGGAAACTATTTCAGAAGAATAAATTTGATTAACCTAAGCGATATTATGTCTCATATTAGGCGATGATATTCTATTGAGCAACCATGGCATATCATAACAGCTACAAACACAAATACTATCCCAAATGTAGCTCAACATTTGAAAGAAAACTGTAGCAATAAAATGAAGGGGGAGGTCATGAAAAGGCTTACAAGGTTTACACCATTAATCTAAGAAGAAGTTAGGGAAAGCTGATGGAATTGGGTGGGACTAAGGACAAACTTTAGCACCGAGAGGCTGAGTCGATTACCTGAAGTAGATCAATTGGGGTCATAAAGAAGTGACCATCAGTTACCTTCTTTGTAACAAGGAATTTAAAGAGTAAATTGACTCATAGAACAATATAATGATTCCTTGGTACCAACAATAGTGAACAATTATGACAGCGTATGAAAAGGATTGCTTGTTAGATGAATACCTGTTCTATATCGGGGTCATAAGATGTGTCTACCCTTTACACTGCTCTCTAGGAAGATACGTGAGTAAGGTCAGAAGAAATTAGGAAGGGCTAAAGGAAGTAACTAATTATACTATGGTATTGGGGATGGAGAAAATTATGTTCTCAACCTAACGTAGGGGAAGCCTTGTCATCTGAAGGGAAGAATGCTGTCCACCCCCTAACCGGATAGATTTGTACTTGGCACGTGGCGTCTCCCAAGCGCCGGGTCTCCTCAGCGCCGAGGCCATAAATTATCAAAGGGTCTGTCCAGTGTGCACACGTGATGCATAATATCTTTTCTTTTAAATTGCCAAGCTCAAAAACAATACAAAAAAACATATGGTTTACTGAGTTTTATTGTTGACTTCAGTGGTTTGTAATAAGTTTTATATTAATTTTATTTAGTTACAATTAAGTAAAACTCGCGTTGTTTAGTATCAATTTTCTTGTAATTATGATTGATGTGTACATTTAATAACCATTTTCAGTTAAAATAAATGGGCTAATGTATCGGAAATACGGCCGGACTTGATATCGTCCTAATCTTCTGGACTTGAACAACGTAGGGGTCCAACGACTTATGGAATGTGATGGGTTTTCTGGTCAACAAACCAAAACGTCATCCCTACCTCACCCCATCCCTCCAACAGGGTTACAAAATGAAAAATTTGCCATTTGGAGTGGAAGGTTTGTGTAAGCTGGTTCAGTGACTAGTTGCAATGGTAGAACATGGTACTAGATCCTAAGCTGTGGCCAGTACAATGGCAACCTATTTCAACAGCTAGCCACGCAGGCTGTGAAAAATCACGTCCTATTTCGAGAAGAATTGTTTTGACGATAATTTCGACAATGAATTATCATCCAGGAAGCAATCAGTTGGTTCTAGTGTCTCGATCAGCCTTACCATGTGACTCGATCAGCATTACCATGTGACTCGATCAGCCTTACCATGTGACTTAATCAGCCTTACCATGTGATTCGTTCGATTTAACAGTCGTCGAATCCCGTAGGGTAATTCATGTTTAGCTATGAGTGGTAACACAATTCGTTATGTTACCTCAGAACTCGAGGAGTATCATGTCTGCAATGAAATGTATAGAAAAGTGATGATCATCTACTACGCTCAGTTGGACACGCCATTAACAACGGTCGTTGTTTTTATGAAGTACAGTTCAGTTGGCAAAACTGTTAAATTATTGTCAGGCTGCCCATTCGGCGCTGAGGAGACGGATCCGTACTTGGTAGTACGATAGTAAAATGGCTTTTAAGTTGGCAAGAACTGCAGGTTTTTTTAAACTTAATTTTATAAATCAAGTTTTGCGTACAGGAATATTATATTTTAAATATATTTTTATTAATGGATAACAGTCACTTAGGAATAAGTAATTATTCCCCACTTGAAACGGTCAAAAAGCTTAAAACTGCCTACCCACTTAGGGCAGACTAAGTTGCTCAAGATAAGCTTGTTCTGTTAACAATGCAAGTTATGAATGACTACTTTCGCGACGTATCTAACAGATCACATCTTTCACCATTTCAATAAATCTCCAACCATCATAAAGATTGTAGCTAAATGTGTATTAAGCCGTTACAAAAAGTAAATAGCGCTTAAATGTCTGAAGATAAAAAAGTAGTAGAGCAAGTTTCAGGAAATAAATTAATTTTATTGACCATTTTTCAAAACTCCAAGAGCAAAGTAGAAAATTGATGTTATCCACTCTTTTTCTAAAATGAATGTAACCCTTATCAGTTAATAACAACACATTGTACTGACTTGCTTATAATACAGCTTATACATTATTCCGTATTATTACTTTCTTCGCAAGGTCAATTCCTTAATTGTAAACATTTTAGCTATTCCGATCTTATTCAAACTGTTGTAACCAGATATGTAGTTGTTTCAGAAAACCAAACTAATCTTCGCCCTGCTCCTTATTTTTTACTTCTTTTTTATATTGAAGCAATCTAAATCAATTTTTATTGTCCATAATATCTGCAAGCTACTACCTTTGTATCAGCGTAACCACAATCTCAGACTCTTTTAATATTTCAAGCACTCCTTGAAATCTGTACGTTATGTACCACTCACGACATTAATCCACTTATTCAAGGCAATTTTGTGGAGGTTTGGCGTCAAGGAGCATCAGTTTAGAAGCTAACTTTTGTCACGCTGCGTTAGAAACCATGACTTGCATTCCGACTAATAATACGATCCAATTCTTAGCAAACCGTAATTTATCTTTGGTAGTTTTTCGATTTGCTTAGATAACAAAAGCGTACCGAGATAAATAAAATTTTAAGGCGGTAAGGTTAATCGAGTCACATGGTAAGACCGATCGAGTGACATGGTAAGTCTGACGAGTCACATGGTAAGGCTGATCGAGTCAGATGGTAAGGCTGTTCGAGTCACGTGGTAAAATTGATCGAATCACATGGTGAGGCTGATTGAGTCAAATGGTAATGCTGATGGGGCCTATGGTAAGGCTGATCGAGTCACACGGTAAGGCTGATCGAGTCACGTGGTAAGGCTGTTCGAATCACGTTGTAAAATAGAACGAATCACATGGTAAGGTTGATCGAGTCACATGACAAGGCTGATCGAGTCACATGGTAAGACTGAAAGAGTCACATGGTAAGGCTGATCGAGTCACGTAGTAAGGCTGATCGAGTCACATAGTAAGGCTATTCAAGTCTCGTGGTAAAATTGATCGAACTACATGGTGAGGCTGATTGAGTCACATGGTAATGCTGATAGGGCCTATGGTAAGGCTGTTCGAGTCACGTGGTAAAATCGAACGAATTACATGGTAAGGCTGATTAAGTCACATGGTAAGGCTGAACGAGTCACATGATACCGCTGATCGAGTCACATGGTAAGGCTGATTGAGTCACATGGTAAGGCTGATCGAGACACTAGAACTAATTGCTTCCTGGATGATAGATCATTGTCGAAATTAGCGTCAAAACAATTCTTCTCGAAATAGGACGTGATTTTTCACAGCCTGCGTGGCTAGCTGTTGAAATAGGTTGCCATTGTACTGACCACAGCTTAGGACCTAGTACCTCGTTCTACCATGGAAAGGCACGTGTGGCTAGCGTTGTGGAAAATTGGTGGCTACTAATCGGGACTTGAATAATGTGGAAGAATTAGAATGGCCAGTAGTAGAGATGTTTTTTAAAAATATAAGTATTGTTTTATTATCTTATTTATCTACTTATTACAAGTACCTCAGAGCTTATCGTCAAGTACGGTACTAAAAATTTGATTACGTTGGTTTGAATATAATCATACATTTTCCAAGACGCAATACTTTTTAAAAATTGATACTGACAAAAATAGGGACACTGACAAGAATAAGGTATTGCCGAAAGTAGAGGTAGATCAAATCGACTGAAAGGTATTTGATAAATGAAAGCAGCCCGGTAAACTAACATAGCGCGATCCATACTAGAACAAAATACAGGATCTCAATAGTCGCCTTTGCTATTATTGTGAATAAAAACTTCTTGAACACTTCCAATTTATTTATTGAGGCTTCCATTATTCTATTCCGTGTGAAAAAGCTGTGGAGATGTAAAATTTTATACATTTTGTTACGTTACTCATGACCTATTTACAATAAATTCATTAGGACAATAAAATGTGATCTGTTCTCTTTATTTCTTATGGTTTGAGCATGTGCATAAATATGATTACTTTTTAAAAATATTATCATAAAATGAGCATGAAACAATTTTTATTTTACCTGTAAATTACCGACACAAACGCATAACTAAGCAATCTTGCTTAATACAAAATCAAAATAAAAAGTAAATTAATAGCAATATAGTAAATAGTAAATACTAATAATTAAATAGTAAATAGCAGTATAGTTTTATACTGCTGCATCAGGCCAGCAATTGTACTTTTCACTTTCCCATATAATGTTACTATTTATTAATTTAGGACCTTAAATCCTAAATTAATAAATTAGGATTTTAAAATTTATTTCAATATTAAAATTAGGTTTATTTAAAAATTCAGTAATCTAAGAACAATAAAACTAAGTTTATAGCTATTTATAGCCTATAACGTAACTTAATATTTGTGTAGAGTAGAGAGAAAAGCTCAAATCTCGAAAACGAACGTATGGGGGATTAAATTTGTAAATAGAAATTAAATAATTTGTACAAAAAGAAAAAAAAAATTGGTTTGTACAGGAACTTGTAATTTCTTATGAAGGGAACTCCTGTATAATCTTCGCCATAATGTCTATAAGCAGTTAAGAAGAAAACAACTGTACAATGGAAGGACGAGTGAATGAAGGATTTTAGCTGTAATGTAAAACCCAAAACAAATGTAAAACCAAAACACTATACACATTCCAAATAGGGCTTTATTTATTCTTATAAGGGTTCGTTACTAAACAATAATAATAATAGAAAAATGTACAGTTTTAAACAACCACAAAACTTACATGATTTTAATAACGTTAAACGGGAAATTAAACAACGGTAAATAACAATTATAACGGAATTAAAATAAATTAAACTCAACAAATGAGTAAATTTAATGAGCAAAATAAAATTAAAAAGGCGTTTATCTGTTTAAAATTCTAGTTAAATTTCAAATAAATTCGACGAAAGAAAATGAACAACGATCGGCTAATCGAAAATCAAATAAAAAGTAATCGTTACATAAAAATTGTAGTTTGAGAAAAAGACAAAACTGACATTCGCCACCTCAGAAATTTATAACATTTTATACTAATTTATAATAAAAATAAAATCCTAATGGATATAAAACCTCGAAGAAAATTATGATGAATACAATGTTTTAAATGTTTTATTGCAGTTTAAGTGTATGATTTATGATATGCCTCAGTAACTCTCTGTACCATGGATATCAACCCGTCAACCTACCGCTATCAGAGACAATAATCTCATTTCTCTCTCTTGTTTTCGCATGGTCTTGGATATATTCCATAAATAACTTAGATACAGTATATTTCTAGAACTTCGAATCCATTTGCTTCCTTTTCCTCTTTTTTAACTTCAGTGCATCAAAATGATTTTGCTAAATTGATTCTTATTGTAAAGAACTTCATGATCAAGAACTAAACCCAAAATTATTCTGAATTGGTATTTTACATGAAAATTACGTCTTTTTTCAATACGTTTAACATTTGTAAAGAGTATAACTTATTTATTATTTTTAAAATAATTTTACGTCTTTGCATAAATTAAATTGAATAAGTTCACAAGTACCCGTTATAGAAACATTTCCGTGTCAGTTAGTAAATTTATTACATTTTCTTGACGCTTTCGATACCACCATGGAGGTATTTTAATTTCATATGACATTGATGTGTTTACATTAAAACGTTTATATATATATATATATATATATATATATATATATATATATATATATATATATACATATATAAACACATATTCATATATATATATATATATATATATATATATATATATATATATATATATCGCAATATTTATTCTTGTGTATTAATAAAGAACTAGGTCAAAATACAAATACAAGAATTATAATTGAATTTACAATTCAAAGCTTTTCGTTGGCTAACAGTACCAACATCATCAGAAATATTAAACAATTCTGTTTAATATTATTATTAACAATTATTGTTTAATATTTCTGATAATGTTGGTACTGTTAGCCAACGAAAAGCTTTGAATTGTAAATTCAATTATAATTCTTGTATTTGTATTTTGACTTAGTTCTTTATATATATATATCTGTGTGTGTGTGTGTGTGTGTGTACATGGTTCAATAAACACTCTCATAAACAAGAATAGTGCATTTTAAAGCGTTTCGCTCATAAATAGTAACAGCATTTTCAAAACTTTAGTGCTGTATAGTTCTATAACTACAACTGAGTCCTGATGTAGGACCACGTACGTAAAATATATATACTCATAATTCGTACGTGTCTATTGATAACGTTTAAATTGTGATACTTCTCAAATAGGTTGCGATCTCATAAGTATTTAATATTTTCTTCTTTAAGAGGATGCCATAGTGGTATCGAAACGTAAAGAATAGAATACGTTTCACAATTTAATTGTGTAAATTTGTGATTTAAAATCTATTTAATTTTATTTATTATTTTTATTCAATACGAAAGTACGAAACTAAATGCTACATATTTAGAGGATTAATTTTAAAACTATCTACGTATATTTCATTTAGTTATTATATTTCCTTTCTTTTATTCAGCTTCACTCGATTTCTCCTCAAGTAGTTCTTGAAATCTCTAGCCTTTCTCGAATATATTTCTGATTTTGCAGTCCAGTTTACTCAGGTCTTTTTCCTATTGGCAGATAAAACTGTGCAGATCTGAATCTTAGGGTCTGTGTTAGTATCCTTCACGCAAAGTAAGAATCCAGAACGGCTTTAATGCAAAAAGCTGTGTTTGATCGTGAAATAAGTTTTAAAAACTAACCTTGCCTTAATTTGTGAGTTAAAAGTTGCTTAGGTAGAAAATCGACTATAAATATGTAGAAAACCCGTTTGTTTAAAAGAATAAATCGGAAATAAAACTACCTCGAGCGAACTACCACCCCTAACTGCTGTGAGTGGAACTATCGCAGAATAGCCATCATCTGGCAAAGGTGAGCCCAGAGACTTGGGTGTTCCCCTACAACCCTGGGGAGAATGCTTAGGGGGCGGGGCAAACAAGATCAATCAATTTGAAATCACAAGATAGTTGAATCAAATTCCCCGGGGAAAACGAGTTAAAAACTTGGTAAACAAACAGGCAAGTTCAACCCTAGATGCCCGAGTGAAAATGAATTCAACGCTTAGGTGTATTGGCCAAGAGTGGCCAATGTAAATTCTATAAGAGTCAATAGAACGCTCTGGTTGATGTGCGTTCATCGAAACCCGTCAAAAATGAATATTACATTGCTAGAAATGTTTAGATATCTGTGATACTCAAATTATTAATACACCTTCTAGGAGAAGTTAGAATTTTATAAAATTGCAGGGTAGCGCCATCTCAAGAAAAATGCTAATCACACAATGATGTTTATTTGTTCAAATGGTTTTACATTTGCCTGGTTCTTTTAATAGAAATCTCTTTTTTCTCGAAGACTGCTATAAAATTATATTATTTATTTCAGGTCTAGATATTATTTTCAGTTTTTTTATTTCTTGAGTGATAGAAAAACATCAATCCATAATTAGGAGCTAATGTGGAATTTAAAAAAATATCTTCCAAACTAAAAAATATATAAGCCAAAAGAGTGAGCATCACTTGGTACTTTTCCTGAATTACAAAACTAATTTAGTTCTCTATAAGGTTCAAGGATGGTGTTGAGCGAAAAATATAATAAGGTCCAAGGAAAGAAGAGGTAAGTATAGTCTTTATAAGAAAGACATTTCTAATCAGAAAACGTTTTTACAAAATGTAGGCATTGTTGACTTGGTTATGCGCTGTTAAACCCTTCGCGGAAGGGACGATTTACAACCCTGTCTTTGCAGTTATAATTTTTGTAATTACTCTCAACTCATTAAACTCAGAACGTTATCATCATCTCTCAACTCAGCTGGTGCGTTGCACTATTGTAAGGAACACAGCCGGTGCGTTGCGCTATTGTAAGGAACACAGCCGGTGCGTTGCGCTATTGTAAGGAACACAGCCGGTGCGTTGCGCTATTGTAAGGAACACAGCCGGTGCGTTGCACTATTGTAAGGAACACAGCCGCTGCGTTGCACTATTGTAAGGAACACAGCCGGTGCGTTACACTATTGTAAGGAACACCCGGTGCGTTGCACTATGTAAGGAACACAGCCGGTGCGTTGCACTATTGTAAGGAACACAGCCGGTGCGTTGCATTATTGTAAGGAACACAGCCGCTGCGTTGCACTATTGTAAGGAACACAGCCGGTGCGTTGCACTATTGTAAGGAACACAGCCGGTGCGTTGCACTATTGTAAGGAACACAGCCGGTGCGTTGCACTGTTGTAAGGAACACAGCCGGTGCGTTCCACTATTGTAAGGAACACAGCCGGTGCGTTGCACTATTGTAAGGAACACAGCCGGTGCGTTGCACTATTGTAAGGAACACAGCCGGTGCGTTGCACTATTGTAAGGAACACAGCCGGTGCGTTGCACTGTTGTAAGGAACACAGCCGGTGCGTTGCACTATTGTAAGGAACACAGCCGGTGCGTTGCACTGTTGTAAGGAACACAGCCGGTGCGTTGCGCTATTGTAAGGAACACAGCCGGTGCGTTGCGCTATTGTAAGGAACACAGCCGGTGCGTTGCACTGTTGTAAGGAACACAGCCGGTGCGTTGCACTGTTGTAAGGAACACAGCCGGTGCGTTGCGCTATTGTAAGGAACACAGCCGGTGCGTTGCACTATTGTAAGGAACACAGCCGGTGCGTTGCACTATTGTAAGGAACACAGCCGGTGCGTTGCACTATTGTAAGGAACACAGCCGGTGCGTTGCACTGTTGTAAGGAACACAGCCGGTGCGTTGCACTATTGTAAGGAACACAGCCGGTGCGTTGCACTGTTGTAAGGAACACAGCCGGTGCGTTGCGCTATTGTAAGGAACACAGCCGGTGCGTTGCGCTATTGTAAGGAACATAGCCGATGCGTAGCACTATTGTAAGGAACCCAGCCGGTGCGTTTCACTATTGTAAGGAACACAGCCGGTGCGTTGCACTATTGTAAGGAACACAGCCGGTGCGTTTCACTATTGTAAGGAACACAGCCGGTGCGTTCCACTATTGTAAGGAACACAGCCGGTGCGTTGCACTATTGTAAGGAAGAGGCCATACATTCATAGGCAATTCTTCACTTATACCATAACGGAGTTATATCGTAGTTCTGTTATGTATATAGGTAATAAATAGATGATAAATGCTAATACATTTGTCCTGGTGGTAAGGAATAGGTACTACGCCAGAAAATGGAAATATGTGTACAGACAGACAGACAGACAGACAGACACACACACACACACACACACACACACACACACACACACACACACACACACACACACACACACACACACACACACACACACACACACACACACACACACACACACACACACACACACACACACACACACACACACACATACACACACACATACACACACATACACACACACACTCACATACACATACACACACACACACACACACACACACACACACACACACACACACACGCACACACACATACACACACACACACACACACACACACACACTCACATACACATACACACACACACACACACACACTCTCTCTCTCTCTCTCTCTCTCTCTCTCTCTCTAAACATTTACCTTATCTATGTCAGATATGATTCCTTGGACTTCCTACTACAGAGCTTCAAAAACTAAGTAAATCTCATTAAACATTTACTAATACATATTCATTCCATATTTTAGTAACACCTTTGGACATTTCTAATATATTATAGACTTCTTCATGTTCATCTTATAACTCGTAGAATCCTTATTTATTCTATAATCGTGTTCTAATCTTCTTCTGTTTATTCTAATTACTTATGTTTTATTCTTTTTGAGAAATGAAAAACATTACTAAAATCCTATCAGATAGAAAAATTTCCTTGACCGAAAAAGGAAACATATGAAAGTGAAATATGAAATGTGTTTTGACAAATAATTGAAATAAATTTATAATTATAATATAATCTGACGGTAATTATTACATATACATACATATAATTACTATTCATTTAATTTAATATGAACATAACATGGAAATTACTAATTTTAATTCCAATCTTCTCTCTTAAACATCTTACATCCAAAATCATAAATATCAGATATTTCAGAATAATTACCTTTTTTGTTGTTTTTTTTAATAAATAAAAAACCTAATCACAAATAAACATTTTTATTTAAACCAGTTTGTACATTTCAATTGCAAAACAAACTTCTTTAGAGGACAATTTTACGTAAATGTAATAATTCAGAAGATATTTGTAACAATACCCTCTGACGATGATTGTTTTAAATTGAAATGTACACAAGTGTTTAAATAAACAGTTCTATTTGTGAATTATTGGGTTTATTTATTAAATACTATGCCACAGCTGCTTTAAGTCGCTATTTTTGTTTGATGACAAGTTCTATTTAAACTTTTTCTTATCAGTGCTCTGATAATTTAAGAACAGTCAAAAGAATATGAGATTAATACATATGAGATAACATAAACATATGTTATCACTAAATATAATGTACACTATGAAGAGCGTGACCTTAAGCCAAATATTTATATCCGTGCAAAATATACACAATCAGCCCTGCCATATGAAAAAGTCATTAAAAAATTAAAGAAAGATTTAAGTTAAATAGAAGCATAAAACATATAGACACAAAATTAGTAAACAAATAAATTTTAAACAGATTAGATAAAGGCTTAACACAATATTAATTTATGCGTGTAGAATTGAACTGGCAGTTGTAAATTTCTGAAATATGATATACTTTTAAATTTTACGTTCGATATTAACAGTCTTCGTTTGGTGGTTACCATAATTATTTCTTTTTAAAAATATCAATAATGTAAGTTGGTGAAAAGGCTAAAATAAAGTGAAATAAAAACTTGTTGTTCAAGACGTTTCATGAAATAAATGAAACGATGTGAGATAAAAAAACAACTTCTGGTTCACGGAAAGATTAAAGCAGAGGAGTAGTGAAGATTTCTGTCTGAGCGTATGCGTATGTATATGTGTCTGCCTGTTTGCATTGTTTAGTAATACATTTAATTACTAAACAAAAGCCTGCCGAGGATTTTTGTTGATCACGAAAGCATCCGTTGGCTCCTGAAGTGGCAAAACAAATGTCGCTAATGGCTGTAACAAGCCGCCGCGCCGCGGTAAACGCTTTTACCTCGCAAAGCTTTCTAATTGAGTACAATTACCACTAAGTATACAGCGCTGTCCTATTTCAGGTGTCACGAATTTTACAGCAATTTTAACACGAAACACTACCGCCCAACATTTGCAATATGTAATTATATTGACAAAAACTATTAAAAAAATAATTATTTAGTACGATGATTAGGTGGCTATTACTGTCAAAATGTTCGTTTTAACTCAATTATTGTGGAAGTTTTTTTTATAACTCTCACCGAAAGGAAAGTAAATTAGGGCTAAACTAAATTGGGCTGCACTAAGATAAAGTCAGGTTAAAGATGATTAAATTTTATGGCCTTAAATGTATTTACAAAGAAATGTTTATTTATGTTTATATGAAATGTTTATTTATACTTTTTTATATATAAATATAAATATTTTATTAGATAATTATTTTCCTGAAGATGCTAATACTGTTTTATAGCCGAAAAACTTTAAATAAATATATGCATTAAAAGTATTGTTGTTTTTGAAACATTTTCAATATATTAACTATATTACAAGAAAACATATCACCATATTTAATATAAATAAATATATATATATATATATATATATATATATATATATATATATATGCCTTAAAAATGTATTACATATTCTAGACTTAGAAAACTTACCACTTTGCAAAATTATAATTAAAAAAAATTAATGTACGGAAAAAACCAACAAATAATTTTACACAACTAAATACTTTTGGAACTCATTATCAGATACAGTAAAGCAAAAATCATATAATAGGGTAATAGATATAAAAGGGGATGTAAATGGAATCGCATACATAAAACAAGTCGCCCAAAGAGAATAAAAAACAAGATGATAAATGGCAACATAATAACCTATAATATAAAATAGTAAACTATAAATATACACTAAAACATAAACTATTATACAAATATAATAAACTAAAATAAAACATGTATTACTACACACATAAATGAACTCCAAGAGCTAAGTGTATAAATACTAAACCAAGCAGCATACAACAAATTTAACCTAAGAAAAACCATCCTAAGATTTTTAACAAATATAGAATCGACTTTCAGTTGGATATGATACCTTTTGATAATAATATAATAAAAACAGACCATTCTTACCTGGAGACTAATCACATCTTATTAATCTTCAAATAAAAAAAAGAATCACAATCAACAAAGTAGAAAAAACCGAAATGTACAAACATAGTAGAAAACAAAGAAAAACATATTAAATTAACAAACTCAACAATCATTATTTACATTTTATATAGGCTAATGACAAATCACCAACAATTTTGTTTTTTTAAATACTTCGCGTTTCGAATTTCTTTCCGAAATTCCTTTTCAAGAGCTCAATTTTAATTAAACAACTATACACAATAGCTTTTTATAAAATACTTTTTACAACAATTTATAAAATACATGACATTATATAAAACATTAAAAAATCAATAAATTACGAAACTCTTAATAAATATCCATTTACAAGTCAAAAACTTGTCTATCACAATAAAATAGAGTGTTTAAAAAAGCAAAACTGTCTGTGATCTGACATTAGCCTATATAAAAAAAATAATAGTTATTAACAGGCATTAAATAAAACATTATTTACATTCTTACAATATTACAAATATTGTAATATTTACCTTCTTACAAATATTGGAACTCCGTCCTTTACAACCCATGCTACATTGCTTCCAAGCGGCCAACCTAAAGACTGGCAGGAAATTGACAAGTCATAAATACTAAACCTTAACTAAACATTAAAACAACAAAGCTCACAAACACTGTATAATATTATTCTTAACGTCTCCCTGTGCCTGTGTTTGTCTCCTACAACAGAAATTTCCACAACCGGCAAATATATGTAAATGGATAAACATGTGCAGAGCTTTGACTCGTATTTCTAATAAGGAAAACACGTACTGACAATTCTAGAATACAACAACGTAGATATCCCGTGATACATATTAGATTGCTCATTATGAAGAAAGAAAAGGTAGAGATGCCTCACAGATACACGTTGTAGTCTTTGTACAATACATTTATTCTGTGAAATATACATTATATGGGAAGAATTACACCAGTAAACATTATCGCTGTTTTTAACATTAGCATGATCTGTATAAAACAACTGCAGCGTAATGTTTAACATAAATAAGTGAAACTTCTAAGCCACAAATAAGCCTTTTTGCTTTTATTTAAAACCTTATGTACATTTCGATTGCATAGCAGTCATCCTCAGAGGTAATTTACAATACAAATACAATAAAAAATACAGTGTATTTTTATTGTAAATTACCTCTGATGATGATTGCTACGCAATCGAAATGTACATAAGGTTTTAAATAAAAGAGAAACGTTATTTGTGGCTAAGAGGTTTCATTTATTTATATTAGTATGATTTACTTAATTTCTACAGCACACTACTACATTTGAACTCATGTAGCACTACGCACAAAATGTATGCCTTTAGAAGAATTGCTTTCACTATTTTGGATGTTTAAATGAGCACTTTGTAATAAGTAAAATCTTAAAAATTGAAAATAAAATATAAAAGTATAGTTTTTAGTAACAATAACTAACATTTTTGGCGAGCGCCTTACCCCTTAATATATACCCTCCACCCACAAATCTCTAGAAAGCGAATAATATTTGTGCAAAATATTTCTTAGAAAAATCCTCCATTTTTTTCTCAATACTGTTTTTTGAATAGAGTGAGGAAACATTAATCATAAAAAACAATAAAATAGCAAAATATTTGATACATTGAATTTAATTGTATTTTTGCTCTAACTCGTATTATATCGCCTTGTTCTTAATATTTCGTTTTCAAATTTTAGAGCAATAAACGATAAGCAATTCTAAAGGAAATATAATACTCGCTTATGTTTTCAATCCTTCTGGGCGATAAAAACTATCATCTCAAAACTTTAAAAAAATACAAAAAAGTATTTGAAGCGTTAAGTGAAAACTTAGTTTTTTCTTACGTTTTTAAAAACGTAGTTTTTTGCGTTAGTTCTTTAAAAACTTGAGATTTAATCACTGATGTCAGGATGACTACGACCACCCGCTTAAACAATATTATTTTAGGATTTTTGCAAAGTTTTAAATGTATGTACATAGGAAAATTGTGCCAATTGTAAGATTTTGTTACCGAGGAAAAGTTTATTTACGTAAAATAAGTCTGTGATTCTTTTACAGTTAACGTTTCTATGTGAAAGTTTCTACAGAAATTTAAAATGTACAATTTATTTTAGAGTTATATTTACAATTCAAATCAATTTATAACTTCTTGGTTTTTATATTTGCATCAATTCAAGAGGACTTAATAAAATGATAGCTTTATAAAGCTTCAATGCAAATGTAGAAATAATTTAAATATATTTAAAACATTTGAACATATATAAGTACGTTACACTTGCCTATAATAGTGATTACGTTTTTGATTATTGAGGACGGCCGTTTAGGGTCAGTTACGGTATGAGATGACAAAGAGACCGTCCTTCTGAAACGGATGTCCTAAATTAACAAAAATGTAAGTGCTAGTATAGGTAAGTGTAACATAACAGTCCTTTGACTGGAGATCACCAGTGTTAAAACTGTGTTCACGGCGCAAATCCACTGCAAATGAAGAAGTCTCAGCTCGGGTGGGTGCTGACAATCCTAAATAACCTATACTTAAGATTTAAGAGCTCAGTCATGACATACGAATGGAATACCATTCTTTTTGTCAATAAACAATGCAATTAGGCACAGATAATTTTTCTCATGTAACTGTGGTTTTCGTTAGCTAATATGGCGAATAACCCCAACGCTTGCTGTAGATGGCGCGGTTGCTGCTACACAAGTAACTATTAAAAAAACATTTCTTTACAATCGCGTGTAAAATACATAAAAACAATATCTGAATCGTGTTTTGTGTCGTGGCAAATTTTAAGCTCAATCTCCGAAAAAATAATTGCGTTCTTGAAGCGTACACAAACTAACATATATTATATATTTTTTTGTGGAGGTTGGAATGCATTTACGCACTATCAAGTCTGCCCTGGCAGACCTGGTGTGTGGGACTCCTGGCGAATACCCACTAAACCCTTCCTCCTTTCCGGCCCTTTGTAGATCTGACCAGGGTATCACTGTATTAGCATTCTTCCTGGTCAGAGGGCCTTTTATTAACCCCAGTGGTTTCTATTTCTAAAATTTAATGTATTTGGCCTGGTCACTGATCTTGACCTCGACCATGTTCTTGTCTCATTTTACTCCGTAGTATGCTCTTGATATATGTCGCTATCTCTATCCAATTGGATGTGCTCCACAGGATCTTGCCCACAATGTTGTCCGGGTCTATTGGCCCGACGTTTGTTTTCCAGGGTTGTACTCTCCGATTGCCATCTCCTGCGCACAAAGAATGTGTGATCAGGGTTATCGGGTGACCCTTCACCACAATGGGAGCAATTTGGATTATTCACTTTTTCAATTTTATATAAATAGACTCGGAAGCAACCGTGTCCTGTGAAGAACTGTGTAGTGTAGAAGTTTACCTCTCCGTGCTGCCTGTTAGTCCAACTGGATAGGTTTTTGATTAGTCTGGCTGTCCATCTTCCGGTTGTTCTGCAGGCCATCTTTCCTGCCACTTGGTCATCGTCGACCTTCTCGCTTCTCTTTGTTATCCCTATCGTTCATATCGTTTCGTCGCTCTGCAATGGTCTTCTTTTCTAGTGCCAGCAGATCAATAGGAATTATTCCCGCCATATATTCCCAAAATATATTATATACTAAAACATTTTTATATATAAAGATTATTGTATAACAATACAAATATGTATAGTAGAAAATATTTATTTTTTTTTAATAAATTTACTTTTTTATAAATATACAATTTATTTTTGAAACATATTTGTATCGGGAATTATATATGTGAAGACTTCAAACTAGCTGTATTGTTACTGTAATATCTTAATAGCAATATTTAATATTTACGATACTGGTTTCCTTTGATCTCTAAATGTAGCGGTTCCCCTTTACGATATGGCAACCTTTGATCAACAAGACATATTTGATATTTGAAACACTTCCATTAGGCTAACAGTATGTGTATCGACTAATTTGACTGGAAGTATTTAATTGGAACAAACTCATCTGAGGCTAATCAGACACAGTAATTGCGTCGTAAATGTAAACGTATGTTTGTTCATATGTTTCGGAGACTTTGGTAGTTGCTCAAGTGTGTTCGATTATTAACGGGGAGACAAGCTACATGTTTGCACTGATATCTTACACGCGAGTTGCTTATCATTCGGAAGTCTGTCCTTACGCTCCAGTAACATGAATTGTCTCATTCCAATGTAACTTCAAAGAGAATAATTTGTTGTTACACATCGATCGAGTCTAACGAGTAATGGGAAATAGAAATTAATTAATTAAATTATATAATAGACACGAATCAATGTAAGAACTCTATAAATTGGTTTACGACCTGTATTAAACAAAAAATAAAACAACCCCTATTTTGTTATAAAACACTTAGTTTAGTTTCTCTTCCCAGTTGATAATTTTCTTCAAAAATTGAAAATTTATTTGACATTATCCATCAAAAACACAAAAACACCACACTTATACAAAGCTAAAAATAGAGAAATAATTCTTAGGTCACAAATTGCTTGAAATATTTGACTGTGGTTTAATATTAATAAATAATACACGCAACCTCTAACTATAATTCTAGTATTATGTACATTTCGGTTACAAAGTAACCATCCTCAGAGACGTGACGATACATAATTGTCATCAGTATAAATTAGAACATTTGTGGTTAGAGGTTTTGTGTATTATTTATTAATTGATAAGTCCTGAAGATGATTCGAATTGGGCATTGAAACGTGTGGTATTCTTTTAAAACTATTAGATGTTTCATTTATTGGCGTATAAATGGTTGTAATGAACCAAATTAATCATAAATTGTTACAGGTAAAATTATAAAAATAATTCAATAAATTTCCTTCAACAAATATTTCATGAGTAAGAGTATACCGAAGAATAGATGATTTTATTTCGTGTGAAGCAATGTTTTTCTTATCGAAACAATTTTTTAGATAGTAACGTTTGTTTTGAAACGCAAGTGCCATTCATTAGAAATTTTGTTTTGAGTTTTATTAATGTATCAGAAATTATGTTGGTGAAACAATTAAATATGTAAAAAGTTTTTCACATTTGGGCTGTCAAACTGTTGGGTGAGGCGAAGAGTATCAGAGATAACTACACGAAACGAATATATTTTACCATGTCAAATAAAAAAACTTAAGCAATAATTTATACAAAAAAAAAAAAAAAAAAAAAAAAATAGAAAAACAAAGAGCATTGTTTAGTAACTTGAAGTGCATATTAAGGCTACCTTGAAAAGTTTATCCCAATCCATGCGAATTAAACCTCTCAAATTTGATGGTCCCCGTTCCAATATCTGGCATGAATAATTAAAGAAACTGTAATAAAAACGTGTCGAGTTCTACGAAACGTGAGCCTATATTGTAACATATGCGCTGGGAATATCTGGATGAGACCAAGTTACTAATGTAACAGATATTTACTTTGAAAACAATATTTATTTAGAATAAAAAGGAAAGCTGTTGCTAAAATCGAGTAAATAAAAAGTACACCAAACTCTATCAACGTAATTTATTCTGAGCAAGGTTCATGCTGTGGTTAGCGTGTGGACAAACAAAAACCTGATGCTTTAACCCTTTTAATCCTTCGGTGCGGGCGCGAGCCCAGTTAATTATCCTCCGAGTAATTTCTACTGAACCTACACCTAAAGAAACAATCTATTTTGTTTCGTTCAACATTGGCAATATGATGATGTATTTGGCATAAACATGGACACAATAATAATGATACCAAACGTGAGAAAAATTAATTTTCCTAATTTTAAAATACTTAACTAAGTGAATACGTAATTGCTTACTTGCTGACGCGTTTCAAAACGATCGTTCCTTTTACGAAGAGTTTTGAAACGCATCAGCAAGTAAGCAATTACGTATTCACTTAGTTAAGTAGTTTAAAATTAGTTTAATCAGTGAATTTATAATGATTACATCAAGAAACGTGAAAAAAATATTGAAAATAGTATCAAAAACGCTAAAGCAAAAAAAATTACACTTATTTGAAGTCAGTGTTTTTTCAAATAAAATTGTCAATACTTTTAATTCTCGTTTGGTATGATTATTATTGTGTCCATATGCCTTACCAAATATATCAACATCATAACAATATTGAGTGAAACAAAATAAGTTGGTATGCGAAGTAGAGGTTCGACAAGGATTACCCAGGAGGAAATTATTTGGACAAGGGTTGAGACAACAGGTAGTTCAAAATTCCACCACCAGTAGACAGGGTTTATAGTTCTCTAAATAAAATCCATTAGACACACACACACATAACAGAAAAGTCTTCGAATTCCGAGTCCCGATTTTAAGCTTCCGTCAAATTATAGCCTGTTTAAGCCAATTCCATTTATTTGAAAGAAAATGATAGCTCTACCTTCTAAGAAATGTTGAAAGCTTTGCGGTGTGCAAGGGAAACGTTTCGGGCTTCCAACAAATGTTTATAACAATACGGTATGCAAAGGAAATGAGTCGGGCTTCCAAGAAATGTTGAAATCAATTCGGTATGGGATGGAAATTAGTCCGGCTTCCAAGAAATGATTTTAGCCAAACGGTATGCAAAGGAAATGAGTCGGGCTTCCAAGAAATGTTGAAATCAATTCGGTATGGGATGGAAATTAGTCCGGCTTCCAAGAAATGATTTTAGCCAAACGGTATGCAAAGGAAATGAGTCGGGCTTCCAAGAAATGTTGAAATCAATTCGGTATGAGATGGAAATTAGTCCGGCTTCCAAGAAATAATTTTAGCCAAACGATATGCAAAGGAAATGAGTCGGGCTTCCAAGAAATGTTGAAATCAAATCGGTATGAGAAGGATAATTAGTCCGGCTTCCAAAAAATGTTTATATCGATACAATATGAAGAAAATGAGGCGGATTTCAAAAAATGTTTATATTAAATTCTATAAATGTAGTGCATTTCTAATTATAGTACTAGGGATGAATAAAACAACCTATATTTTATAACTCACCGGAACGTACTTTTCGGTAATTCGAGTGGGTCTCGATCCCATTTGCCTAAAACTATCGAGACTCCACTAAATTGTATTTTTGTATAACAGCAGAAACAACTACAACTAGACTCTTCGTAACGAGCCATTTGCAGGGGAATATCGACACTGTTTCAAATGAAAAAATGTTGTTTTCAACATACGCGCCGTTCCATTAGGGTGATTGATTGATTAGAGGGAGTGATTGCTGTAGAAAGGGTAGCTCAGTGATTTTTGTCGTATCATTAGATGTTAAACGGGACATGATATTCTGATCATTAGAATGCATCGTAAGCAAAATTGTACATTTTAAAAACGTATTTCAAAAGTTAGTTTTGCATTGGTTTAAATTATGTATATTTAAGGCCGTTTTGGCCTAAATTATTAATTAATTAGCTGGTATTTATTTTGCATTGAGTAGCTTGGGTGGCCCTCACAGCTCCCCTTCGGTGCCGTCGTGATCCCCAGGTGCGTTTCCTTTATCCTCTCCTCTTTGGATCCCAGGGTTGGATTCCTCTCCAGCTCCTAGACCTGCTAATCTCTCTGACTTTCTACCTTGACTCCTTGCTCCAGCTCCTCGAGCTCCGTCTTCGACTGCCAAAACTGAACTGTCCTCTCCACGTCTCGTAGGTAGTTTCTCCCTTCCATCGTTTCCACCAACCATCCCCAATATCTCATCGTTACATATCTTATCCACCAATCATATCCTGTTTCGATTTTCTTTGCACGGGCTTTGTTTGGGAAAGTACGGGATTGGAAAATTTGGCCGACAAGGACTCTACTTTTGGATTATGGGTTTACCCTCATCACTCTAATTGCCTGTTATTCTGTTGTTCTAATTCTTAGTTTAGATTTTTTTTACTTTATTAGCCTTAACTTTATACCTTACCTCCTTTATTTCTTCAAACTAACAGTATCTCTTGAGCACAGCAAGTCTTGAGCCTGTAAATTTAAAATATCTAAAAAAATGTTTTTTTTCTTACCAATTAGTAACATATGTTTTTTTTTAATATATAAATTAACATGACCTATGCGTTAAAACAGTTGTTCTACCCACATAACCTATAATATAAAATGAGCTGTTTTTTTTTTAAATTCATTCTACTAGTTCACACTCTTATACACACACACACACACACACACACACACATATATACACACCCATACACACACACACACACACACACACACACACACACACACACACACAAACACACACACACACACACACACACACACACAAACACACACACACACACAAACACACACGCACACACACACACACACACACACACACACACACACACACACACACACAAACACACACACACACACACACACACACATACACACACAGACACACAGACACAGACACACACACACACACACACACACACACACACACACACACACACACACACACACACACACATACACACACACACACACACACACAAATATATATATATATATAAAGAACTATGTCAAAATACAAATACAGTAACAATTGTTGATGATGTTGGTACGGTTAGCCAAAGAAAAGCTTTGAATTGTAAATTCAATTTTAATTCTTGTATTTGTATTTTTACTTAGCTCTTTATTAATTCATACGAATACATATTGCGATATATATATATATATATATATATATATATATATATATATATATATATATATATTGTAGTCGTTGGATGAATTTCTTTTTTGTTTTTTGTTTTATATGTACAAAATTAAATAACACTTTCATAAACAAGAATATTTCAATTATAGTTTTCTTCATACATTGAAGCTTTTTGCTGATTGACAGTATCAGCATTATCAATAACTTCTAAGTACCTTATAGTTCTACGACTACCTCTGGACTGCTCATATAATAGTACTATGCCTAAAATATTATACGTTCTTATCTTTTCTGCTTGATTAAACAAGCCCCTGAATTTCCTTCACGCCCTCCAAGAGGGGTGCGCCCCCCAGTTGGGAACCAATGCTCCAGAATGACCATTGGATTAGGCCCCTTTGATAGGGCAAAGAACTAGATTATAGAGAAAGAGAAACAACGAAATTGGATGTAGGGAATTGTATCAAAGGTAAACTTGTTTTTGTAAAATATCAAATGAAGATTAATTGCAGAAGGAGTGTCATGAGTGTTGTTTTGAATAAACTACTAAAGATTCAGTCAAGATAAAATGAATGGGAAGAGTGGTAAATGTAGAATGGATAAAGGGAAGAAACCTTACGGTTTTAAATGTCTTGGTGTTGAAGGAGAATAAAAAAGAAACGTAGAAATTATGCAACTGGCCACTGGAGAGCCGTAATACCTAATCAGGCAGGAGGCTGGCATTCCTCTCCCCTTCTAAAGACTAGACAATTGTTTATGACCCCGATCCAAACTAGGTTTATTTCACCTCTCTTTAATGCCATAATATCTCCCCTATTTCCTCTACAAAGAAGTTTTGTATTAATAATTTATTGTACTTAAACTCACAACTTTCCTAATCATTGTGTTCGATACATTGGCTAATCGTTCTAACGCTACAAAAAAACTATTATAAAAATAATAATGATATAGACCCAAACCACGAAGTAAATTTACTTATCATAAAATTTGTTTTACAATGAAAATATTGAAAAGAGCTCCAATACCCCAAAAATAAAAAATAAAACAAGTTACTTAAGATAAAAACCTTATGTACATTTCGATGACCATGCGATCATCATCAGAGGGTTTTATTGCAAAACTACAATCTAGCAAACACGAAGGCTTAAACTATAGTGTTCATATGACACTAGATCACTATAGTTTGTAACTTCATGTTTCCTAGATTGTAATTTTGTAATAAGACCCTCTGATGATGATGACATGGTAATTGAAATGTACATAAGGTTTTAATCTTAAGTAACTTGTTTTCTTTGTTGTTTTTGATTATTTTTGTGGTATTTGGGTTCTTTCCAATATTTTCATTGTAATATATTGTACCACTGTGCTCTTTATGTTGTATATAAAATTAGTAGAATTTTTAAAAATACTTTCATAATATTTCTGTGCAAATAGGAACTCTGTTTTATATAATAATAAAATATTATTGTTAATACACCTTTCCATGAAATTAGGTCCTTCTTATCCAAAGTAGCGTGACAATAAGCCCAATACAGTCACATTTTAAAAATTATTAGGCCTACAAGGTTTATGAAATTAAGGTTTTTTGAACTGACCGTTTACCTAGTAGAAAATAATTTATTAAAGCATGTTGAGAGACTAATCGTTATACACCTTGTATGATCCCTATATATAGAAGGCCTTCTTCAGGTAGCATAGCTGTACCCAACATCCCCCCTGAATTGTCTACCTTATGGTTTTGTTTCTCTACCATAAAGCTACCTATATTTATAACCCTTTTTTCTCTGTAGGGGGTCATAGTCATCTTGGGGATTGCTAAAACAACAACAAAATCATGTGTAGCTTTACCAGACCGATCAATATATTTTAGATCAGTACCAACTCCACCTTATTTTCGCGAAGTTCTTTTAAAAGATTCAAAAGACTATGCTATTTTTACTTGCAAATTTAAAGTACTTCTCTATAGTGTTTCATTACTTTCTGATTGCTTATCGTCTATTTACTTATCGCTGTACTGTTCGTCCATCACTTTCTACATTTAAGAAAGCCAACAAAGTAGTTTTAAGAAATGTAATTTCCTGTGAAATGTAAACTTGTCCATATTTAGGGCCGAATATTTGTTTTAAAATTCAAATTATTATTATTTGAACACGTTGTCTGACTAAAGTAAGAAACCTTCTTTCAAAGCCAACGCAATGTCGGTTAACATAAATATTGTGCTAAAAATTTATTTTCAAGACCTTTTACAAATGTCAGAATAGCAAGTGATTTTTTTAATTATGACACGAAGTCTCAGTTTAATTCATTCACAAAATATTACAGAATGATATATAATTTTGAAAAATTTATTTACGTCAGAATAATTGATTAACATAAATACCTAAATATAGTGAGAAACCTCTCTAGAGAAGACATAACGTATCCTCGAATGTGTAACCAAATAATGCTCAATACATGGTTGTCATGACGTCAAACAACTATTGTTGACAAATTGTTTATTCAGCGTTACCTTGGGGAATATAGATTTTCTGAACTGTTACTTTCAAGTGTGTTTCTATAAATCATGGAACTGTATTTCGGCCTATATATCTTTGTATTGTAATGTTTATGACGATTGGCAAAATGATTACGTTTAAGTTAAATAAATTAACCACCTAGAATTAAAGTAAATTTATGAAAAACTCACAGAAACGTACCCTTTTTTATTTACTGAGTTACCTTTAGAAATGTTTATCTGGACTGCAGTCTTTCTTGCTGTATTAAAATGGTAGAATGTTTGTCGATGACGACCATCGTAACATTAGCGATCAAAGTATAATTTTTGTTTTAGTACGCTCTTCATAAATTTACTTAAACTAGGGGCTTGTAGGAGCAAATGCCTCTACTCATATTGAAATAAATTTTAAACTTTTTTATGATACTTTTATGTTTAAATACAAATTAATTTAATATATTTCAAATTTTTTATAGAAAAATTTCCTCATAAAATATATTTTTTGAAAATGTGTTTTCAATTTGATTCTTTTGAACAATTGTGTTATCAATGTATTTTTAAACTATCTTGAGATTTTACTCGACTTAGTGCAACTTAAAGTTGATCACGTGTAAAGACAGTTTTGGTCGATTGAAGCTTTACTTATAGTTATTGAAAATGTAAGTCTTAAAGGAAATTAGTTCTTTTCGTTTGAATGTTGGAAATTCCTTTGGAATGTTAGGATCTGTTGGTAATAATTTAATTCTTGGTAAAAATATGTTTTCTTTTCCAAAACCAGTGAATATTTCTAATTTAATAAACATTTCAAGCATATCTAGTACGATAAGACGTACTCCATTAACTAAACCTGATCCCAAGTTCATATTTCTAATTAATCTTTAATGCTGTTAAAGTATTTGCACTCAGCTGTTTTTAATATAATATTTGTACAGCTGTTTCTCAGCTGAAATATTTGAAAATCATACTCAGCTGTTTTTTATTGCAATGTAATTCTTATAGAGATTTTAGGTGACTTCAAGTTTCTCAAAACCTTATGAATGTTGTAAATTGAGAAAAACCTATATTTTTCCTCTCCAGCATTATACGACCTTCCAAGCTCCCACAATTTTCTCCTCAAAATTCGGTTTACGAAATTATATATATGGATTAAGGGTGAAAAAGTAATTAATTTACGTAAAAATTGTATTCTAATGAAACCTATTGACATATTGTAATACTGTTATTATTATTTTAAAGTAGTAATCCATTGAAGATGATAAATATTGCCGAAACATCGTATTTTAACTGAATGACTCTCTATTAAACTGTGTTTAATATTACTTCATAATTTCTACAATATGAAGGTAATTTGTATTTTAATTACAACATTTAGTGATTTTATGCATAAAATCGAAAAAAAGTGTGTATAAAATGTTATCCATTTTTTTACATAGACTACATTTGAATTGTCAAATATTATAAATCAATATGTATAAGCTATCTGTCGTTATAACGGTATACGAAAACTGTGGCGTAATCTTTAATTTAAATAAATGAAACCCCTAGACCACAAATTACGTCTACTTTTATTAAAAACCTTGTGTACATTTCAATTGCATAGCAATCATCCTCAGAGGTAATTTACGATAAAAATACATTTAATTTTACAGTATGTTTACTGTAAATTACCTCTGAAAATGATTTGATATGTGCATAAGATTTTAAATAAAAGAAAAAGTCGTTCGGGGTACAGACGTTTCATTTATTTAAATTATCTGTCGTTAATTAAACAATAACATAACGTAGGCAAACTCACGACGTTTATTTGCTTTGAATGACGCTCTTCAAATACTTGCTTTTTTAAGTCTTCATCTTCAATGAAAACGCGACAAAACATCAACCCTAAAAAATCTGAGCGTTATAGAAAGGATTTTGAGATAGGGCTGAATAAAGAAAACCATTATAACAAGTTGGAGTAGATCCTGTTATTAATAATGAAATTCCGTTACTCACAAGTAAAGCTAAAAACATCATCATTGCTAGATAGATTGCTACGAGAAGGCGTGATTCCGAATGTCTCTCGGAATAATCCGAACGTAGACTTTAAGCGAAGCAAAGTTACAGAGATGTTGTTCCTCCCCAGTATTTCTTTCTACTCACACTGATGTAGAGACACCACTACTCCTTACAAAGGAATTTAATAAACGCTCAGAAGAAATTGAGACAAAATGACACTTTATTAGACGTTTATTGAAGCGTCTCTGAAAATATTAACCTGCAATTTTGTTTAATGTTGTGGAAAAACAGTTTTGTAACGATTAGCTGTTTTTAAAAAAATGTATTATTTTAAACAAAATAATAGATAAAAACAAATACCTCAGACAACCTTCGTTGATTTGGGAAATTATTCTGCAATAATGTAGAGCGTAGAAAATCCAGATCAATTGGGACCGGGACTCATCCGGACTACTGATTTATCCGGATTTTCAAACGATCTCTTAAATACTGCGTATTATTGATATTTCATTAAATAATATAATCAATGTTATGGTTAGAGTATCGTGTAGGTTTCAACTGAACCAGGAATTATTACAAAATAGATGTCAGAGGTCTTACAAAATGCAACCAAAGATATTGTAGAACGTATAATGTACATATTAATACATTACACAGAAAGTCAGATACATGGCTTTACAAACTTATTGAGTGAAAAAGTGTTTAATTGTTTTTTGAACAAAACCATATTATATGACAAATTAGCGAAAGATTAGGTTTAATAATAAATTTTATTATTTTGTTGTTTGGTTATAAAAGATCTTAATAGTTAGCGTGCAGAACGTACAAATCTAAAAACATTAAAACAGGATTAAATATACTGTGTGTTGCGTTTTAAATTTAGACATTCCCCATTTTTTTGGACTTTATTTACCTTTATATATATGTGTGTGTGTGTGTACTTTAGTGGCGCCACGCAGTGATATTAGCACCGAGTGCTGCGCACACTGGAATCACGATCTGAATTTACTACGTCCGGATTTTTGGGTCCGGATTACTGACGCTCTACTGTAATTCCTATACGGACTTTTATATATATATATAAAATGTGTGAAATATATGTATATAATTTATGACTTCATATCTTAGTTGGAATTTCAATAACTGGAAAATTAGAAGACTACAAATATACGAAAGTGTTGTTGTGTTCCTTGTGACAACTGAAATAATATTAATTATAACCGAAATATTAAGTAGCAATTAAATATGTAGCATTCAAACATACTTTAAAATAATAAGTTATTTTGAAACATCGAACCAATCCAAACTGATACGTACACACACACACACACACACACACACACACACACACACACACACACACACACGCGCGCGCGCACACACACACACACACACACACACACACATATATATATATATATATATATATATATATATATATATATATATATATACATTTTAGTGGGAAATCATTGTAACGTAATTGGAAATATTGAAATAAACCCTTTTGTTTATAAATTTATCCATCCAGAGAATGTAGCCCTGCTTAACTGATTGAAAAAGTTTTCTGACTTAAAATCGATTCAAGCATTTAGTTGAGAAAGCATTCAGTCTGTTTTAGAAAAGAGCCAATGTTTGCATAATGGAATATTGCTATAGAAATCACAGTTGAATAGCCTTCAGCTAAGCGACGTACTTACACCGAGACCTTCCATTCAAATATACAACCAAACTAACATAAACCAAATAACATTTTATTTTTAATTATTAAATGCAGAGCTAGTAGCAATTCTTTGCTTTATAGAAACGTTAAAAAGTCGACTTATATTTGTTTATTATATTTATTTATACTGTATAATGGTAATATATAATATTATATTGCGTAATATTATTAAATTAATTTTTTTATTATAATTGTGATAATACGTAAGATCGCTAAATAACAAAAACATAAAATAAAATATAAAATTAGTTTTTTTACATCCGCGGATGTTTTTCCAGCCTTTGACGAACACTGATGAATTTTTCAACTATCAATACAGCATTAGAATTACAGTTGGAGAAATACTTAACCCAAAACCAAAATGTGGAAAAAAGCCCTATAACATAATTCTGAAAGCTTCCATCGCATAAAGACCTATATGATAAGGAAAACGTTCCAAAGAGCTTTACACTATAGATTGTTCCCTTTGTACTGACACACACACACACAAACACACACACACACATATACATATACATATACATACATACATACATACATATATATATATATATATATATATATATATATATATATATATATATTAAATATAGTGATATGTTTTCTTGTATTATAGTTGATAAATTAAAAATATTTCAAAAACCAGAATACTTTTAATGAATATATTTATTCTATTCATAAATATATTCATTAAAAGTATTCTTGTTTTTGAAATATTTTTAATATATATATATATATATATATATATATATATATATATATATATATATATATATATATATATATGTATAATTGGCATTGTAGACAATTTAAATTTGGAAGAACACTTCCTAAAAACATTCTTAACTCTGATGCCATAACAAACTTTAATACTCCAACCAAGATCCAATTCCTTCCTTCTGTTATACTTTGCCTTGGTGTTTCATCTGAAATATTTTACAAGTTTTATTTCTTATTACAAGGTCAATGTGTAATAATTTAATCCTCATACAGTTTTCAATTTCAAATTCGTTTCCCATTCTATTCGATACCCTCTGCACTATTTCTAATAAAAAGACAGATATCTCTTCATATTGTTTGACTTTAACATCCACTCAACAGGAACGCGACACTAATAATGTGTGCATTATGCACTCCATTTCAATCCTAGCGCATTGTTTACAATCAGCTGATTAGGTATTTACGTTCCATGAAGTATGGTTGTTGTGCCTTTTTGCACAAAACTAAACAAAAACTCAGTTTCATTTCGAATCGAAATAGGCTTTGCATTTTCTCCATATAAACATATCTGCAATTGTTTGAAATATACTTTTCTCGCCTGACAACAGGCAAAATGTTTTATTTTCTAAATATCAAGTGAAACAAAGCTACAAATAATTTACTTCAAGTAAAACAAAAGTAAAATAAAACATTTCTAAGTGAATGCCAACGCTATTGCTAACCTTAGAACCTTAGCTTTCTCACCAGAAGGATTACCATTTGTTAGCTCTAAAATATTTAATTAAAAGACAAGAAGCTATAACTTGATCTCGGCTCCTTTTACTCGTGCCTAATGTTGTCTATATATAGTTTTGAATTTATTACTTTGGAATTTCGAAAAGAATGTGTCTTCCTAAAGTTAACTGTAAAATAAACCCTTAATGAGGGGCAACATTTTATTACAATCAATGGTTGTAAATCTAATTTAGTGAAATATATTCAACGAAGTCGCGAGTTGTTTCTAAGCCATTTAATCAAAACATTAAGAGTAAATTAGTTGGTGTTAACAGCGGGCTGGTAATTACGCGCTGATTAATGAATGGGGAGGCGAGAAAGTTCACAAGGCGTTTACGCGTTACTGCGCCTATGTGTGGATGGGAGTGTGGAGCGTATATTTACCTCATTTTAGAGGGGGAATTTCCTTTAAAATCGTTAATGTAATGCTTTGAATACGAAAGTTTAATTTTTGTTTTCTTGTACGAAACATTTTTCATTATTGAGGACTTTAAATAATTTTTACTTATTTGCCGTCCGGATGAAGATTAAATTTAATTATCTTCATCGATATTGAAAAAAAAACATATGTTACGTAGTGATGTAGAAAATCTCCAAGTTCATAAACAATAAACAAAAAGCTTATTTGAGTTTCAGATTTATTTTAAAGCAATAACTTTTTAAATAATATTTTTTACATTAATGATATATTTATAATCATTTTAATCTAGTAATTATTTAAACTCAAATATGATTTAAAAGAAACGAAGAAGAAATACCAAGGTAATTGTTTAGGAAGTAATAATGCATTAAATATTAATTAATGGTCAATATCCCAGTCTCTTTGAAAGTAGAAGAAACGTATTTTACAATCTATTGTCTAGTTAATAATAATATAATGTCAATTTTTATTTATACTCGTGTGTAACGTCTTACATTTGTAGAAAACCCGTTGTCCACATGCATTGCTAAATTACAATCTTTGTACCTGATCCGAAACAAAATATTTCACTACCAATGTACATAAAAATAATTTACAAGGGAAACATCTGAATTAGACCTATAGGAATAGAATAATCCAATTATGGTAATAAATTCTGGGAGCACGTATTTTGTGTGATTTTTGTGTGTACAAACTTTGAGGTTATAATTGTATAAAGAGTATTAAAATTTGGCGCTAAAAAACAACACATTTCAACCCACCTCACTACAACTCACTAAAACTATATAAAATGAATATATCTTTAAAAAATATAGTATTATGTTATGCTAAATTAAAATACAGCCTTATTACAATGTAGTTACAAAGTATTCGATCAGGGTAGGTTAGGCTTCTAAGAAATGTTTTCGAATTTTAAGCAATTAATGCGTGAAGTGTATGTACGCCATCTTGTGTTGTGTAATGGAATAATGTTCACTAAGATGGAGCCGAATTTACTACTCAAGCTTACATAAGGAAACTTTATTTTGTTTTGTTTTTTTAAAATTTTTATTGTATATCTATCCTTGATTCATATATCCGTAGATAGTTTATAGCTCTATTATAGTTACTACAAAGAAGTGTTCTGAGTTAAAAAGAACCTTTGATTATAAACGTTTTATGTGAGTTGTAGAGATGTTTTTATCTCCGTCAAAAGGTTTAACTTTAATGTTTCAGTAGCAGGTTTTGTTATATTTTCCCTCTGTTCCTTATAGCTTTCTATATTACCAGTTATAATTATTGTCAAAATCTGTGACATCTGAATAACCAGTAATTCCCCTCGTTTACACCATTTTCAGGATATGTCATTATTTTCATATATTCCGATAATAATGGATACCTTTACGGTTTTGTAGGGTTACCTTTATCTCTCCTCCATTCTTACGAGGAAGAAATAGTTTCCCTTTAAAACGAACTCGTCCACATGTCCACGCTTTACCAGACAGTTACTTCGAACCCTTCCTTCATAGTAATGCTAATCATATATATATATATATATATATATATATATATATATATCGCAATATGTATTCTTGTGTATCAATAAAGAACTAAGTCAAAATACAAATACAAGTATTATAATTGAATTTAAAATTCAATTATATATCAATTCAATTATATATATATATATATATATATATATATATATATATCGCAATATGTATTCTTGTGTATCAATAAAGAACTAAGTCAAAATACAAATACAAGTATTATAATTGAATTTAAAATTTAATTATATATCAATTCAATTATATATATATCGCAATATGTATTCTTGTGTATCAATAAAGAACATAAGTCAAAATACAAATACAAGTATTATAATTGAATTTAAAATTCAATTATATATCAATTCAATTATATATATATATATATATATATATATATATATATATATATATATATATATATATATATCGCAATATGTATTCTTGTGTATCAATAAAGAACTAAGTCAAAATACAAATACAAGTATTATAATTGAATTTAAAATTCAATTATATATCAATTCAATTATATATATATATATATATATATATATATATATATATATATATATATATATATATATCGCAATATGTATTCTTGTGTATCAATAAAGAACTAAGTCAAAATACAAATACAAGTATTATAATTGAATTTAAAATTCAATTATATATCAATTCAATTATATATATATCGCAATATGTATTCTTGTGTATCAATAAAGAACTAAGTCAAAATACAAATACAAGTATTATAATTGAATTTAAAATTCAATTATATATCAATTCAATTATATATATATATATATATATATATATATATATATATATACCCATTGAATAAATAAACAAACAATTACAAAGTAAATGTCGCATAGTGAAATATTATTATAGTTATTATTAAATACAATTATAATCTAAATGTTTGTTTTGAAACGTACACACAAAATACGTGCTCCCAGAATGTATTACCATAGTTGGATTAATCTATTCCTATAGGTCTAATTCAGATGTTTTCACTTGTAATTTATTATTTTGTACATTGGTAGGGAAATATTTTGTTTCGAATCAGGTACAAAGATTGTAATTTACAAATGAATGTGGACAACGAGTTTTCTACAATTGTAAGACGTTTCACACGAATATAAAAAAAATTGACATTATATTATTACTAACTAGACAATAGATTGTAAAATACGTTTCTTCTACTTTCAAAGTGACTGGGATATTGATCATTAATTAATATTTAATGCATTATTACTTCCTAAACAATTACCTTGGTATTTATTATTCGTTTCTTTTAAATTATATTTGAGTTTAAATAATTACTAGATTAAAACGAGTATAAATATATCATCAATGTCAAAAATACTATTTAAAAGTTTATTTCTTTAAAATAAATCTGAACGGTAAAATAAGGTTTTTGATTATTGTTTATGTATTTCATAAAAGGCTATATAAAGCCCCAAGGGAGATAAAAGCGGAGCACAAGTGGGATTGAGAAACATACGAGAAACCCCCTCGTATTATGAATAGGGGTGCTTTGATGGCTGTCATTGTATTGATGCAAACGTATGTAGACATCACACAATCTCTTTGTGTATGTGCTGTCAAAAAGCCTTTGATAAAGTGTGACCTGAAAGGCTAAGTTAAATGTTCAAAGACAATGGAGTCCAGACATAATGTAAACAAATTGTACTAAAGAAAACAAGGTTGAGAAAGGATTTACCGAAGAAATTTAAATAGTTCAGGGAGATCGGAAGGGTTGTATCATCGCTCCGCTGTTATTTATTGTAATGCAGAGATGCTACGTGCGAGAAACTGTTAAAAGAAGTACAAAACCTAAAGGGAATAGAACCACAACAGTGGATAAAATATTATATATATGAGTGTGTGTGTGTGTGTGCGTGTGTGGTGTCAACTACACTCTATTACTGAGATACAGTTTAGTTGAAAATGTACATAGTTATAGGAATAAATACGGTTTGATACTGTACCTTGAAAGGACTAAATTAATGGTAAGCTAATAAGGAATAAAGAATGATGAGGAGACGAAATGAATGGTAAGCTAATAAGGAATAAAGAATGATGAGGAGACGAAATGAATGGTAAGCTAATAAGGAATAAAGAACGATAAGGAGACGAAATGAATGGTAAGCTAATAAGGAATAAAGAACGATAAGGAGACGAAATGAATGGTAAGCTAATAAGGAATAAAGAACGATAAGGTGGACAAAATGAATGGTAAGCTAATAAGGAATAAAGAATGATAAGGAGGACGAAATGAGTGGTAAGCTAATATGGAATAAATAATGATAAAGAGGACGAAATGAATGGTAAGTTAATAAGGAATAAAGAATGATAAGGAGGACGAAATGAATGGTAACCTAATATGGAATAAAGATTGATAAGGAGGACGAAATGAATGGTAAGCTAATATGGAATGAAGAATGATAATGAGGATGAAATGAATGGTAAGCTAATATGGAATAAAGAATGATAATGAGGACGAAATGAATGGTAACCTAATATGGAATAAAGATTGATAATGAGGATGAAATGAATGGTAAGCTAATATGGAATAAAGAACGATAAGGAGGACGAAATGAATGGTAACCTAATATGGAATAAAGATTGATAAGGAGGACGAAATGAATGGTAAGCTAATATGGAATGAAGAATGATAAGAGGACGAAATGAATGGCAAGCTAATATGGAATAAAGATTGATAAGGAGGACGAAATGAATGGTAACCTAATATGGAATAAAGATTGATAAGGAGGACGAAATGAATGGTAAGCTAATATGGAATGAAGAATGATAAGAGGACGAAATGAATGGTAACCTAATATGGAATAAAGAACGATAAGGAGGACGAAATGAATGGTAACCTAATATGGAATAAAGAATGATAATGAGGACGAAATGAATGGTAACCTAATATGGAATAAAGATTGATAATGAGGATGAAATGAATGGTAAGCTAATATGGAATAAAGAACGATAAGGAGGACGAAATGAATGGTAACCTAATATGGAATAAAGATTGATAAGGAGGACGAAATGAATGGTAAGCTAATATGGAATGAAGAATGATAAGAGGACGAAATGAATGGCAAGCTAATATGGAATAAAGAACGATAAGGAGGACGAAATGAATGGTAACCTAATATGGAATAAAGAATGATAATGAGGATGAAATGAATGGTAAGCTAACATGGAATAAAGAATGATAAGGAGACGAAATGAATGGTAAGCTAATAAGGAATAAAGAATGATAAGAAGACGAAATGAATGGTAAGCTAATAAGGAATAAAGAATGATAAGAAGACGAAATGAATGGTAAGCTAATAAGGAATAAAGAATGATAAGGAGGACGAAATGAATGGTAAGCTGATATGGAATAAAGAATGATAAGGAGACGAAATGAATGGTAAGCTAATAAGGAATAAAGAATGATAAGAAGACGAAATGAATGGTAAGCTAATAAGGAATAAAGAATGATAAGAAAACGAAATGAATGGCAAGCTAATAAGGAATAAAGAATGATAAGGAGGACGAAATGAGTGGTAAGCTAATATGGAATAAAGAATGATAAGGAGTCGAAATGAATGGTAAGATAATAAGGAATAAAGAATGATAAGAAGACGAAATGAATGGTAAGCTAATAAGAAATAAAGAATGATAAGGAGGACGAAATGAATGGTAAGCTAATAAGGAATAAGGAGACGAAATGAATGGTAAGCTAATGATAACGAAGGTAATTGTTTATGTTAATCTCAAGATCTCTAATACACAAATTTTAAGAAACTTTTAGTAAAAATATTTATATGGTTGTATAAACAAAACTAACAAATAAACTAAAAATATAAAATTATAAATAAAGATATCAAAACAAGAGTTTATTAGAATCAATTGTTTTTATGCTCATAAGACGGATGGTGCGTAATTGTTTCAACTAGGGATTGGCCGATGCCGATTTTCGATTTCAGGAATCGTTGATTCTAATGGTATCGAGTGATCGTCGATGCTAGATTCTCTACTGATTAAAGTGGCAAATCCGATTCTTGTTTTTTTTACTATTAAATACGTATACAAGTAATTTATTGATAAAATAATCAATTATCGAATATGCCTTATTAATGTATTAGTTGCTTTGAATGAATTAAACGATTAAATATAAGGTCGATTTGAGTTAAGGAAAATATTATTATTATTTACGACTCAACATCAAACACATTTCTGTCGTTTGTCACCATTTGACTATGCTGTCTGACTCACTCGTGTGGCTCAGATCTCTCTCTCTCTCTCTATACACACATACACACACACACACACACACACACACACACACACACACACACACACACACACACACACACACACACACACACACACACACACACACACACACACACACACACACACACACACACACACACACATACACACACACACACACACACACACACACACACATATATATATATATAGGCTCTCTCTGACCCCTACTACCTCGCCACCGTTTTATATATGTTAAAACAAAACACAAGGAAAAAATAGTTCCAATTACTGAAATTATACTGTTATGGCTATTACTGAAGTTACTCTGTTATGGCTATTACTGAAGTTATACTGTTATGGCTATTACTGAAGTTATACTGTTATGGCTATTACTGAAGTTATACTGTTATGGCTATTACTGAAGTTATACTGTTATGGCTATTACTGAAGTTATACTGTTATGGCTATTACTGAAGTTATACTGTTATGGCTATTACTGAAGTTATACGGTTATAGCTATTACTGAAGTTATACTGTTATGGCTATTACTAAAGTTATGCTGTTATGGCTATTACTGAAGTTATACTGTTATGGCTATTACTGAAGTTATACTGTTATGGCTATTACTGAAGTTATACTGTTATGGCTATTACTGAAGTTATACTGTTATGGCTATTACTGAAGTTATACTGTTATGGCTATTACTGAAGTTATACTGTTATGGCTATTACTGAAGTTATACTGTTATGGCTATTACTGAAGTTATGCTGTTATGGCTATTACTGAAGTTATACTGTTATGGCTATTACTGAAGTTTTACTGTTATGGCTATTACTGAAGTTATGCTGTTATGGCTATTACTGAAGTTATACTCTTATGGCTATTACTGAAGTTATACTGTTATGGCTATTACTGGAGTTATACTGTTATTGCTATTACTGAAGTTATACTGTTATGGCTATTACTGAAGTTATACTGTTATGGCTATTACTGAAGTTATACTGTTATAGCTATTACTGAAGTTATACTGTTATAGCTATTACTGAAGTTATGCTGTTATGGCTATTACTGAAGTTATACTGTTATGGCTATTACTGAAGTTTTACTGTTATGGCTATTACTGAAGTTATGCTGTTATGGCTATTACTGAAGTTATACTCTTATGGCTATTACTGAAGTTATACTGTTATGGCTATTACTGAAGTTATACTGTTATGGCTATTACTGAAGTTATACTGTTATTGCTATTACTGAAGTTATACTGTTATGGCTATTACTGAAGTTATACTGTTATGGCTATTACTGAAGTTATACTGTTATGGCTATTACTGAAGTTATACTGTTATGGCTATTACTGAAGTTATACTGTTATGGCTATTACTGAAGTTATACTGTTATGGCTATTACTGAAGTTATACTGTTATGGCTATTATTGAAGTTATACTGTTATGGCTATTACTGAAGTTATACTGTTATGGCTATTACTGAAGTTATACTGTTATGGCTATTACTGAAGTTATACTGTTATGGCTATTACTGAAGTTATACTGTTATGGCTATTACTGAAGTTATACTGTTATGGCTATTACTGAAGTTATACTGTTATGGCTATTACTGAAGTTATACTGTTATGGCTATTATTGAAGTTATACTGTTATGGCTATTACTGAAGTTATACTGTTATGGCTATTACTGAAGTTATACTGTTATGGCTATTACTGAAGTTATACTGTTATGGCTATTACTGAAGTTATACTGTTATGGCTATTACTGAAGTTATACTGTTATGGCTATTACTGAAGTTATACTGTTATGGCTATTACTGAAGTTATACTGTTATGGCTATTACTGAAGTTATACTGTTATGGCTATTACTGAAGTTATACTGTTATGGCTATTACTGAAGTTATACTGTTATGGCTATTACTGAAGTTATACTGTTATGGCTTTTACTGAAGTTATACTGTTATGGCTATTACTGAAGTTATACTGTTATGGCTATTACTGAAGTTATACTGTCATGGCTATTACTGAAGTTATACTGTTATGGCTATTACTGAAGTTATACTGTTACGGCTATTACTGAAGTTATACTGTTACGGCTATTACTGAAGTTATACTGTTATGGCTATTACTGACGTTATACTGTTATGGCTATTACTGAAGTTATACTGTTATGGCTATTACTGAAGTTATACTGTTATGGCTATTACTGAAGTTATACTGTTATAGCTATTACTGAAGTTATACTGTTATGGCTATTACTGAAGTTATACTGTTATGGCTATTACTGAAGTTATACTGTTATGGCTATTACTGAAGTTATACTGTTATTTCTATTACTGAAGTTATACTGTTATGGCTATTACTGAAGTTATACTGTTATGGCTATTACTGAAGTTATACTGTTATGGCTATTACTGAAGTTATACTGTTATAGCTATTACTGAAGTTATACTGTTATGGCTATTACTGAAGTTATACTGTTATGGCTATTACTGAAGTTATACTGTTATGGCTATTACTGAAGTTATACTGTTATGGCTATTACTGAAGTTATACTGTTATGGCTATTACTGAAGTTATACTGTTATGGCTATTACTGAAGTTATACTGTTATGGCTATTACTGAAGTTATACTGTTATGGCTATTACTGAAGTTACACTGTTACGGCTATTACTGAAGTTATACTGTTATGGCTATTACTGAAGTTATACTGTTATGGCTATTACTGAAGTTATACTGTTATGGCTATTACTGAAGTTATACTGTTATGGCTATTACTGAAGTTATACTGTTATGGCTATTACTGAAGTTATACTGTTATGGCTATTACTGAAGTTATACTGTTATTGCTATTACTGAAGTTATACTGTTATACTTTTACTGAAGTTATACTGTTATGGCTATTACTGAAGCTATACTGTTATGGCTATTACTGAAGTTATACTGTTATGGCTATTACTGAAGTTATACTGTTATGGCTATTACTGAAGTTATACTGTTATGGCTATTACTGAAGTAATACTGTTATGGCTATTACTGAAGTTATACTGTTATGGTTATTACTGAAGCTATACTGTTATGGCTATTACTGAAGTTATACTGTTATGGCTATTACTGAAGTTATACTGTTATGGCTATTACTGAAGTTATACTGTTATGGCTATTACTGAAGTTATACTGTTATGGCTATTACTGAAGTTATACTGTTATGGCTATTACTGAAGTTATACTGTTATGGCTATTACTGAAGTTATACTGTTATGACTATTACTGAAGTTATACTGTTATAGCTATTACTGAAGTTATACTGTTATGGCTATTACTGAAGTTATACTGTTATGGCTATTACTGAAGTTATACTGTTATAGCTATTACTGAAGTTATACTGTTATGGCTATTACTGAAGTTATACTGTTATGGCTATTACTGAAGTTATACTGTTACGGCTATTACTGAAGTTATACTGTTATGGCTATTACTGAAGTTATACTGTTATGGCTATTACTGAAGTTATACTGTTATGGTTATTACTGAAGTTATACTGTTATGGCTATTACTGAAGTTATACTGTTATGGTTATTACTGAAGTTATACTGTTATGGCTATTACTGAAGTTATACTGTTATTGCTATTACTGAAGTTATACTGTTATGGCTATTACTGAAGTTATACTGTTATGGCTATTACTGAAGTTATACTGTTATGGCTATTACTGAAGTTATACTGTTATGGCTATTACTGAAGTTATACTGTTATGGCTATTACTGAAGTTATACTGTTATGGCTATTACTGAAGTTATACTGTTATGGCTATTACTGAAGTTATACTGTTATGGCTATTACTGAAGTTATACTGTTACGGCTATTACTGAAGTTATACTGTTATGGCTATTACTGAAGTTATACTGTTACGGCTATTACTGAAGTTATACTGTTATGGCTATTACTGAAGTTATACTGTTACGGCTATTACTGAAGTTATACTGTTATGGCTATTACTGAAGTTATACTGTTATGGCTATTACTGAAGTTATACTGTTATGGCTATTACTGAAGTTATACTGTTATGGCTATTACTGAAGTTATACTGTTATGACTATTACTGAAGTTATACTGTTATGGCTATTACTGAAGTTATACTGTTATGGCTATTACTGAAGTTATACTGTTATGGCTATTACTGAAGTTATACTGTTATGGCTATTACTGAAGTTATACTGTTATGGCTATTACTGAAGTTATACTGTTATGGCTATTACTGAAGTTATACTGTTATGGCTATTACTGAAGTTATACTGTTACGGCTATTACTGAAGTTATACTGTTATGGCTATTACTGAAGTTATACTGTTATGGCTATTACTGAAGTTATACTGTTATGGCTATTACTGAAGTTATACTGTTATGGCTATTACTGAAGTTATACTGTTATGGCTATTACTGAAGTTATACTGTTATGGCTATTACTGAAGTTATACTGTTATGACTATTACTGAAGTTATACTGTTATGGCTATTACTGAAGTTATACTGTTATGGCTATTACTGAAGTTATACTGTTATGGCTATTACTGAAGTTATACTGTTACGGCTATTACTGAAGTTATACTGTTATGGCTATTACTGAAGTTATACTGTTACGGCTATTACTGAAGTTATACTGTTATGGCTATTACTGAAGTTATACTGTTATGGCTATTACTGAAGTTATACTGTTATGGCTATTACTGAAGTTATACTGTTATGGCTATTACTGAAGTTATACTGTTATGGCTATTACTGAAGTTATACTGTTATGGCTATTACTGAAGTTATACTGTTATGGCTATTACTGAAGTTATACTGTTATGGCTATTACTGAAGTTATACTGTTATGACTATTACTGAAGTTATACTGTTATGGCTATTACTGAAGTTATACTGTTATGGCTATTACTGAAGTTATACTGTTATGGCTATTACTGAAGTTATACTGTTACGGCTATTACTGAAGTTATACTGTTATGGCTATTACTGAAGTTATACTGTTACGGCTATTACTGAAGTTATACTGTTATGGCTATTACTGAAGTTATACTGTTATGGCTATTACTGAAGTTATACTGTTATGGCTATTACTGAAGTTATACTGTTATGGCTATTACTGAAGTTATACTGTTATGGCTATTACTGAAGTTATACTGTTACGGCTATTACTGAAGTTATGCTGTTATGGCTATTACTGAAGTTATACTCTTATGGCTATTACTGAAGTTATACTGTTATGACTATTACTGAAGTTATACTGTTATGGCTATTACTGAAGTTATACTGTTATGGCTATTACTGAAGTTATACTGTTATGGCTATTACTGGAGTTATACTGTTATGGCTATTACTGAAGTTATACTGTTACGGCTATTACTGAAGTTATACTGTTATGGCTATTACTGAAGTTATACTGTTATGGCTATTACTGAAGTTATACTGTTATGGATATTACTGAAGTTATATTTTAATTTTGAACATTTGTAATTTTAAATAAACCTTTACCTTTATCCGATATGTTTGTCATGCTTTCAGAAATTCCTAAACATAAATAACGTAATGAAGGTTTTGTGCAGCCTATTACATTAAAACGGAACTTCACCACATGACCAAGATGTTAACTAAATTCATTATTACAGAATATCACGTAAGCCTATATAAAAAGGACTTTAAAGAATCCGAATCCACTTAAAAATCGAGAATCGAAAGAAACAATTTAGAATCGAAATTGGAATCGAAAATTTTAGGTAGCCTTTATGCCCATCTCTAGTTTTCACCGTTTTAAAAGTTATCCTGACATAGTAAGTCACTGAAACGTGAACTCAAGTTTTATACATATTTTGAAAAAGTCGGGGAACATGTTTAAGAATTGAAGCATTTAAGATGCACTGAAGTGAATGGAATAAATAGAGTTCTACAGAAGGAACTTTACACGAAGGAACCACGTACGACCCTCTCATACATTGATTGTATATAATTCACGAAATACCAGTTTCGAAATTGAGTTTGTTATCTATAGGAGTACAAAGTATATGATCAGATTGTCTGACATCGTATTCTTGCATACTAGCTTACATTTAAATGCTAGTGTTAGATGCAACGGAAATGCAATGTGCTACCTAAGGGTACACCCCGTACAATTATGTGTAGGTTCTATTAAAGTTTATCACTACACATTGTGAATGTTTGAATGAAGATTCGTATTCTCTTTAAAAGAAAACAATATTTGCTTTCTAATTGCAAGACTATATCATTCCCTTTTAAAAAGAGTGTATGCCACAGATAAAACTGGCGGACCTCTGCTCCACGTTACCAGAAGCACGAAAACTTTAAAGTATTTCCTTTGATAAAGAACTTTGTACAATTTGCAATAAGTTATATGGAAACCGTTTAAAATGAAGTTTATTGTAATTGACGTTTCTAGAAAGATATCTTGAAAACACTATATTTGAAAATATATTGATACGGTTTTTAAAACTTTATTCATTTGTAAATGTATAACCTTTTTTTGTCACTTGTATAAATATTTGTAAAATTTCTTTTCAGGTAAAACACTTTTCTAAATTTTGTGTAAAATGGTGGATTTTAAATTTTATATGTTTGTTTTAGGACAAGAATTCATCACTCCAACAATTCTTTCCGAAGGTCTTTGTTCATTAATTTCTCATATATTCCAGACTAAAACAGTAAACAATTCTATATTTCTTGCGAAATTTTTTTCAAAATTTATAATCTCTATTTTTTTAAAATGTTCTTTTTTCATCAATTAGTCACACATTTCTTACCTTTTAAAAGCTTGAATTCGTGCAAAACATTTCTAGAGTTCCTTCCTTATTTTTAATAGTCGTTCGTTCATCATGGTCAATACTCAACTACACATATTGCTAAAATTGTTCAAAACAATTTCAGAATTTATTTCTTAGTTATTTTTTCAAATTCTGTGAAAATGTTTCTTGTAGGAATTTGCTACAGTGACTTTTGCTCCTTTTCCATTGACTAAATATCGTAATATCTTTACTATGTGTCATAACATTAGAACATATATATTTTTGCTGTGTATCATAACATTTTGACCTTGTGTCATATTATTACAATATATCATAAACTTTTCACAATGCATTATAACATATAATTTTGTGACTGTGTATCATATTATTATAACATATAATATTTTAACTATACTTCAGAACATTATAAATATATGCAATTATATTCAAAGGGATTCTAATTGAATTACTGTTTACTTTTTAGGAAATCATTAAAGAAAATAGAAGACTTTAATACAGTTTTTTATGTAAGTATTTACATAATTTATCACAGATTATTACGTTTTCTACAATTATTTTTATTTTTAATTTATATTAAGAATACTCACTGGCAACTTCAGTTAGTTTAATCGTATTATATTATGTAACAGTTCAGTTGGGACAGTTATACGCGTTTAACCTCTTGACAAATAATTTTCTGTCGTCTGGAAATATCTTCTTTACAATGGAGGGTGAATATAATACAGTATATATATATATATATATATATATATATATATATATATATATATATATATATATATATGTGTGTGTGTGTGTGTGGTTGTGTGTGTGTGTGTGTGTGTGTGTGTGTGTGTGTGTGTGTGTGTGTGTGTGTGTGTGTGTGTGTGTGAGTGTGTGTGTGTGTGTGTGTGTGTGTGTGTGTGTGTGTGTGTGTGTGTGTGTGTGTGTGTGTGTGTGTGTGTGTGTTATGACATACCTCAACTCTACAGGATTCTTTGACCCTATGAGAATCGAATTAATACACAGTTACTTGTTTTTACAATGACTGATTTACTTAATCCTTAGTTCAAAGTTGTAGCAGTTACAGAAAGTTTTACATACTTAATTTTGCTTAGCTCTCATTTGTGGGCAGGCAACAAAACTCATTCTTTCAACTAATAAATCCCATAATGAGTTCTTAATTAACTTAAGGTGTGTAAAGGTTAGAGCACTTGGTTTGATACAATTATATCAATTAGTTTGAATTACTGATTATTTCTTTACTGTTTTCTGATTACAGTACTGTCGTACTGTTTTCATTCACACTTTAATTTCATTAGCTATTTTATTCCCCCAAAAAAACGTTTCATTCTTAAATTTATCTTTAGTTTGAGGGAAAACTGCTGGAAATTTCCCAAGCTGCAAGTGTTGGCTGCTCGTACTATTTCTGCATTTTAAGAAATTGTTATCCATAAATCTACATGGCTCCCTCGATGTCTAACTTACTAACTCAGTGACCGGGTCACGTCTTGGTTTAGGGCTACATACAGCAAAAACTTTCGAAGTGTATTACTACTTTTGGTATACCAGGGTGGTGCTGTAACCCTTTACAACTGACTGCCCTTTGCTATTCAGCGTCAATTAGCTAATATCTCTTACAGTTTCAAGATTATACAAATATGTTTTCCTAACATGCTATATATATATATATATATATATATATATATATATATATATATATATATATATAATTTAACATAATCTTATGAGGCATATAGAATAAATTTAGTTAGTATCCAAAATAAAAATCTGTAGAAATATTAAAAATAGTTACTAACGTGCCGTCAAAGAGGGCTTAACCATTGTTTTATTTCGGGGGTAGTCATACGCGTTTGCTGTGGGAAACCTGTTAAATAAAGAATTCCAAGTGACCAAAATAACCTGGGAAATAACACTGTACCGTTAGTAAGGCTAATTGTAAAAGTTGTGTGGGAATCACCAGAATTAGCTGAAATACGTAAGAGGGAGATAATATGCTGTTTTTTAAAACTAAAGATCATAGGGGAGAGAGTCCTGGAGGAACTTAAGAAGAGGGCAGACGTTTTGGGGGGGGGACTAGGTTGTAAGCAATGTTTAAAATGGGGTAAATTTGTTTAAAAGAGTTAAGGGAATAGTTAGCTTTCGTCTAAAATTTAGAAGTGCGACGTGAATGATTTAATCAAGCAGTAAAGAGTTAGTGAAGAAAGATTTTATGTGTAAAAGTGCAGGGCAGCAGTTAACGCAACGGGCAATATTCTAGGAACTCAACAAACAATGAGTACAATCCTTCTTACATTAGATTTAGCCAGCAGAGCTTTATAAACTTAGTAAATTCAGAACAAATTTAATTTCATTGTATTTAAAAAAATTAATCTAGTTTTATTACCTCTTTCTAATTTAAGAAGATCCTGTAATAACTACCTGAGAAAAGAGCTAAATTAACACTGTAATTAATAAACTTTATTGTATTAAAAACATAAAGCCTCAAGAGTCCACCATTTTTAGTAATTGTAGTATTAGTTAAACAATAAATCTTTGTCACTGCAACGTATTTAATTAATTTGGTATAATTTGTAACAATTGGATGTCAGAGGAATAAATGCAAGTGATGTTAATTTTATATGATTGTTAATTATTTAGAAACCTGAAGGTGTGACTGTAGAAAGATAAAGTAGCTATAATATAAACTAGGAGTAAAACTTATTTTAAATAAGTTAGGTTATTATATATATATATATATATATATATATATATTTGTAGTTATGCAACACTGTCTTCATGTATACACTTATCACTTTCACTTAATACTTAAACAAGAATCTTACTTGGTATTTATGCGAGCTAACTTTCAATGACTGGTCGTGCCATCATCCTCGGGCATACTGAACAGGGTTGTTGTAGACTGCGAGCTGAGTGGATTTCCTATTGACCTTGGGAAAAATAGAACATAACGGTACACCAAGGTCAATGGGAAATCCACTCAGCTCGCAGTCTACAACAACCCTGTTCAGTATGCCCGAGGATGATGGCAAGACCAGTCATTGAAAGTTAGCTCGCATAAATACCAAGTAAGATTCTTGTTTAAGTACGTAGGTGAAAGTGATATATATATATATATATATATATATATATATATATATATATATATATATATATATGCTGATACGTATTCCTTCACAGATGGAAAAATATGATGAATAGTTATTATCTGGAGTACATTCGTTCATTCTACAGTCCATAAATTCGCGGTTCCGACGTTTCGCTAGAATCTCATCCAGCATTGACGAGGTAAACCCAACAACAGTAGAATATAGCGAGAACCGCTGTCGGTCGCTCTTCTACTGTTGTTGGGTTCAAATCGTCAATCGTCAATGCTGGATGAGATTCTAGCGAAACGTCGGAACTGCGAATTTATGGACTGCAGAATGAACGAATGTACTCCAAATAATAACTATTCATCGCATATATATATATATATATATATATATATATATATATATATATATATATATATCACTTTCGCTATAAGTACTTAAACAAGAATCTTACTTGGTATATATAGTGCATCTTACAAGTACATATAGTGAAAGTGATAAGTGAATACAAGAAAACAGTATGGCAAAGCTACAAATGTATATATACAGTATATATATATATATATATATATATATATATATATATATATATATATATATATATTTCTAATACTGGTGTATATTAATATTAATAATTAAAATAATTATTTTAATTTATGTTTTTTAAATAGAAAACATGCAAATAAAACCCGCGAATATCATTTTAGTTTCTTATTTTCTACGTATTTATATTTTTCTAACTATTCGTCTGTCTGGTTTTTATCATTCATTTCTTAATGTAATTCCATTATCTTTGAGATTTAGCGAATTACTTTTAAAAATATGTAATCGATTCTGTTCAACACTAGTTAATTGATTTAATAATAACTTTATATTATCAGATAAAAGAAAATATTCAAGGTTTTTTTTAATATTTGTGTCTGTCGTATTTGAAACACTTGTGCAATTGTTTGATAAAATTGTATAAACACGCTATTGTGAAATATGTAACGCCTTGTCTTAATTAACTTCATAATGCAAATCTATCACTCTAGAAAACCTCGGTTGTTATTTTGTTAAGGAAAATTCCAGAACAAACATTAAACATTAACGCTTAGACATCGTAATAATGTTTTAAATAAAAGCTGTATTATGTGTCTAAGCTTAAATAAGTTTTATACAAGCTTTGTTATTTAAAGCGAAGCTTTCTCAAATACCTTTAAATTTCACCAAAGCTCTATAATTTTGTTTTCCGAACATTTCTTGTTATAGAACTTTTCAACAATTTCATATTTCAATTTTATCCGTAAAGTATTTAAGTGCTAAGCTTGTATTATAAGCAATTCAGTTCAGAAACACAATTCCACCAAGAGTTTTTTTACGTAAATATTCACATTTAATATTCAATGCTAATGTAAAATCAAAAAAGATATTTTAAAGCGAAATATAACTTTCCTGGTGTTACCTAAGCATTGTTAGAAGAAAGCAAGAAGATTGAAAAGATCATGTTAAAGCAGATCATCTTCAATTACTCTAGACATGGAAATAAACAAAAAACATAGAAGAAACAGTTGTCGGTAGAAGGCGAACTAATATAGAGGAAGATGAGAAAATGACCGACTGCAATATAAATAATATTACGTCAGTATATACAAAAAGCATCTATTTTAAGGTGGAAGGTAAGGGTCTCGCAGGTTTGGTAGGAGTTGTTACTTTAAGGCAAGGGGGAGGAATATTTATTTGACTAAAACAATATCTTTTAACTAATTTAATAGGTGTACGAAGGTAAGTGAATTATTATCCGCAATTTAGTTATAATTTTGTTTATGTTGGTAGTACTGCTGTTGTGATGATGCAGGCTTTGTTTATTTTTTATGTCTATGCATGTTTGCAGCTGCTAGTTTAGTTTCGCTATCGCTGTCGTGATGTTCATCATGGCTGCACCGCTTTCTATTTGCACCAAAGAATGGCAACGTCCAGTGATCCATTTTTTGTCGTCTGAAGGTGTATCAGGGGCCCAAATACATGGAAGACTTTTGATACAGTACGGGAACAGTGTTTAGCCACAACGGAGTGTCTACGAATAGTTTGAAAATTTGTTAAATGGTCGCACAAGTGTTAAGCACAATGAAGGCGCCGGATGACGGTTTACCGCCACGAATGGGGAAAGCACTGAGCGTTCACTTGAAATGGTTCTCTTAGACAGAAGAGTAACTATTGACCAAGTGGTACATCATCTGCAGATTAGTCACAGTTCTGCCTATGAAATCATCCACATCATACATGGGTTTCATAAAGTTTGTGCAAGATGGGTTCCAAAACAACTCATACAGTTGTATAAACAAACGCGCTTGGACATCTGCCAAAATCTTTTGGATCGCTATGGTAACGAACGGGACAACGTGTTAGACAGGATCATTACTGGTGACGAGCCATGGACCCATCACTACGAGTCGGGGAGTAAATGGCAGAGTATGGAATGGAAACATCCAAATTCACCGTGTAAGAAAAAGTTTAAGACGCTACTGTCCGCAGGAAAACTGGTGTTTAAGATTTTTTGCAGTCAAACTGCTGTCAAAAGGGTTTGAGTTATTGCACGACCATGCCCGTCCGCATACTGCTACCCATATGCTCCAGAAACTCAATTTGGAAGTACTGGCACATCCTCTATGTTCCTATCTTGTCCCTTTTGACTCTTGTTTGGTCCACTCAAAGAAGCGGTGCATTTCTGTCTCGCAGCTCAACCGAAAACCTTCTTTTATGAGGGCATCAGGAGGTTTGTACAACGATGGACCAAGTGCGTTAAAAAGAAAGGTAAGTATGTCGAAAAATGATGTACGTATATTTTGTATTTAATTACAATGCGGATAATAATTGACTAACCTGTGTGTGTTGTCTAGTAACTACCAAGCAATAGCCTAATGGGTCTCGTAATTATTATACGTCTGACTTGAAATAGTTTGAAATAAACATTTGTATGTGTTGAGGGTTTGTTTTGTAATCCATAGGAATTAAATATAATACTTATTTGATTTTAACAGAAAGTTCTTATTTAGAAACTAATCATAATTACCTGCCATGCCTAGCATCATCACACTCCCCGTAGGTAATTATGATACTCTAAATAAGAATATATATCCCAGCGGAAAAATAGAAAACTAACAGAAAGTGTTTTAAAAGATCGTGATAATAATACTAAGTATGATCATAAGGTGATTGTTCAAATAAATTAATTAATTAAAACTAATATTATACTCGTGGTGTTCCTAAAAATCGTATTATTCCGGTTAAAAACGTGCTAGAAATAACATGTATAATATATAAGCCCTAGAGTTTTAAGGACGTCTACTCAGGCGCGCTCCGTAAGTTGTATTCCTCAAATATGCTGCCAGTCTTTGTACAGATACGCATTTAAGCCTTGCACTGATAGTGTACAATGTTATTTATAACAGCACTCAGTTATGATGTAGTTTATATTTTAATAATAAATACACAAAAACCTATTAACCACAAACTTTCTTTAATTACATTTAAGGGTAAATTAAAGAAAGTTTGTGGTTAAGAGGTTTCTGTGTATTTATTATTAAATTCAACCACAGTATATTTATATTTTACCCTATTGAAATAATAAAATTTTAATATCCTCGTGATATTGTTATTATATAAGTTATACCTACAAATCGAATTCGCAGTGACTTGCACAGAAATAAATTTAGGCGAAGATAATTAGTTAAAAGTTACAGATCCGAATGGGAGTAAAGGTATAGAATTGGGGTTTTTTTTGCAAAATATTCGTGGCTTTGTGTAGAAAAAATGTAATTTTCATGCATTCGGTACAAATGCAATAAAAATGGTTAAAATGCATATAATGCATTTGTCATATGCATTTAAAAATTTTTTTTATAAATTTTTTTTTCTATTAAAGAAAATAAAATATTATTTTCAGGGGTTTTTAAGAATGTTTAAAATGAATTTGATATTTAAAAGTTGGTATACCAGTTTACAGAAATAGTTTTTATGTACTTTTAATAAAAAAAATTTTTAAATGCTTATAAAAAATGCATTATATGCATTTTTAACTCTTTTCATTGCATTTGTACCAAATGCAAGAAAATTACATTTTTTCTACACAGCTCCACGAACATTTTGCAAAAAACCCCACTTCGATACCTTTACTCCCATCCAGATTCATAACTTTCAAAAAAATTTAGCTATTTTTCCTCGACTAATTTTAAAATCCTTATTTACAGTGTTCCAATGGGCACTTTTTGTACAGTCAGAATAATTAGACAAAAACTGTATGTTTCAGTTCCGAAACGATTCAAGTTTAAAAAACCTAAAACATGTCGGAGAAACCCCGAAACTTAAAATACCTAAAACGTGTCGGAAAAACCTTGAAACTCAAAATACCGAAAACATGTCGGAAAAACCTCGAAAATCACAATACCTAAATTATAATCGGATAAACTTCAACCTCAAAAGTAGTAAACCCTGATCGAACAAACCTAACGCTTATAATACTTAAAATATGATTTTCTTAAATTTATGTAAATTTGACGTTAATATCTGAGCACATATATTAAATAAGAACAATCATCAACAAAAAACCTACTATTTACTCTCTTTACTCTCTTTACTCTTTTTACTCTCTTTACTCTCTTTACTCTTTTTACTCTCTTTACTCTCTTTACTCTCTTTACTCTTTTTACTCTCTTTACTTTCTTTACTCTCTTTACTCTCTTTACTCTTTTTACTCTCTTTACTCTCTTTACTTTCTTTACTCTCTTTACTCTCTTTACTCTTTTTACTCTCTTTACTCTCTTTACTCTCTTTACTCTCTTTACTCTCTTTACTCTTTTTACTCTCTTTACTCTCTTTACTCTCTTTACTCTCTTTACTCATTTACCTTTCAACGACAAAATCATATTCAGTTGGAAATGATAACACTAAAGTTCGAGTATTTGTATAGTTATTTTCAATGAAAATACGACTTTGTAGTTGAAACTCATTTGGAAAAATGAATTACTTATCGTTAGTTATTGTTTGACTAACACAATATTTACTTCAGAATTAAACTCATTTAAATTGTTTATAATAAAATATTATTCCATTATATGCAACCGGATTTGCGACATTCCTAATATCTAAAGTCGCACTTCTCCAAGTTAAACACGAAGAAATTCAGCTGGGGCCTTTCGGTGAAACAATTTCCCCAGCCAATTCGTTTCCAAGGCATTCCAGTGTCACTAAGCAAACATCAGTTTGTTGAAAAGGCGAGGCTATTACATTCTTTAAGGTCTGTAAACGTCCCTAAGCAAAATTTAGGCGCTGCTTTCGAAGTGTAAAGAGAGCATAAATAATGGGAGAAAGAGGGAGGGTCGCGTCTACTCTTCCCTCGGGAACACAGCTTAGGCCAAATTATGCCTTATAATTATTTGTAATTTTATATTTTAACATCAAATTGGAGATTACATAATTATTTTTGTTTTAATTAATTTTAAAAATGCAATGTTTGAATGATTCCTACCAAAATACAACGTAGTTAAACGTATAGAAATTATTATTTTTTTCAAAGTATCTGGTTTCCAGAATTTAAAATTGAACATTTATGATGACCTTGTAGAACTAGAAAACTTAGCTAATACGAAAATGAGCTTAATTAGAATTATGTTAATTGAATTGGGCCGTATTTCGGGGCCTATTATTTATTAAACGCTTCTTATGGAAAAAAAAATTGAGAAAAAGAGGCTCAGCTACGATTTATGCTATTTCCATTTGTTATATGAAAATAAAATCTAAATAAAAGAAAAGTTTTTTTCAATATATTAGCAAGAAGTTGTGTTAAAAACGCATCTTACTATTGCAACATACTCTTTCCGTTAATCACTATGTTATACTACCCAGTTATATTAACAATAAATTAAATACAATTTTTTTGTAATATAACAGGTTTTTGAAACGGACAAAAAAGAATAAAATAATTTTTCATAGCCTTGCAACAATTTTGGTAAAGTACTTACTTCTTACTTCAGCCAACGCCCGTTCTTGGCCTCTCAGTCATCCGACGCCGTGCCTCCCAGTATAATGTAGCGAGTCCTTCCCTGGACTCCTCGTGAAAGATATCCTTCAGGCCGCCACAAGTGGTAAGATGCTCTGCCGCCCTTCGCTGTCGGAGCAGAGTGGGTAGATTGGTGTGTCTACCACGTTCATGCGATGCAGGTGTCTCTGCAGGTAGTCATGTCCAGTGCTAAACAAAGCCACTGCTACGCCTCTCGGAAGATCCAGTGGTATGCTTGATTGTATGATCTTTTCCCATTGCTTTTCTGTAGCAGCTTGTTTCCTGTCCCGTTTCACGGAGTCACTGATAGTGCTGTTTATACTCCGACAGACACTGCGGTATGAGAGGGGGAGGATCGGCTGCGCCATGGAGCAGCCATGCTTGGCCAAACTATCTGCTTTTTCGTTTCCTCTTATGTCACAGTGCCCCGGCACCCATTCTACCGCGATCTGTGTTGTTTTTTGTAACATGCGGAGTGTTTTCTCTCAGTTGTTTATTTCCTTCCCTTCTAGTGGCTTTGGGGAGGTGATCGCCTGAATCGCGGATGTTGAGTCCGAGAGGAAAACTACCTTCTTGGTGTTGGCCGACAGAAGAATCTCTCTGGCCGCTTCGCCGATGGAGGTCACTTCTCCTTCGAAGTTGGTTCCGTTTTCCCCCACTGCTATTGATTTTTGCCCAGTTGAGGAGAAATATACGGCTCCGCATGCGTCATGCATTGCCGATCCATCTGTGTACACACGCAGCCATTCGTCTTCGGATACCTCTCGTTGATCATAGCTTCTGTTAGTGCTTTGAGTTCGCAGATTTGGATGTTGGATTTTCTCAGTCTTACACCAGGTATTGATGTGCACGATGGTATTTCGGTCCTTTCCTTTATATATTTCGTTTTCTTGAAAGGTTGTCGCTCTGATTCTTCCAATCCATGTCTTCTTTCTTATTTCTGCGGCTTTTGCCCGTGGTGTGACTTCGGTTTTAAGCCTTTGGTTTGCGCATCTGTATTTCTTCCAGAAGTCATCGTCAGTTCTTAAGGCCCTATCGAAGAATTTGATAGTAGCTTTGTCTCTGCGAGCGTTAAGGCGCTCAATATCTGTTTGACTTTCTAACGCTGCAATTGGAGTAGACTTCGCAATACCACATATCAGTCTCAATGCATTGTTTTGGACTGTATTCAGGTCTTTCTTTGCATTATCAGAAGTCGTGTTGTAAGCTTCTGAGCCGTATTCAAGAATTTGGCGGATGTAAGACTTGTATGTAGTAATCAGAACGTCCTGAGTAGCACCCCACTTCGTTCCAGTCAGGCTCTTCATCACATTCAGCCTTTTTGCAGCTTTTGTTTCAGCACCCTCTATATGTCCCGACCACTATAGTTTGCTGTCCAGAGCGATACCCAAGTACCTGGTTGATCTGGAGTTCGGCGATCTCTAGTATAGCTTTCGTGATTTTCTTCATTGTGCTGTTCGGGTTTCCTGTCGGAAATATATTCTTCAGTCTTTCATTAGTGTCTTCAGCGAAAGCAGTCCAATTTGCCTTTTTGAAGTTCCACCTCGTTAGTCTTTTCCTGGGCTGGACGTTTTTTTTTTTGGTCTTGTTTTTAGTAGAATAATTTTGTGTCCACACCCGGAGGGGTCTTCCAGCAGTTGGTGTTGGCAGCGGTCGGCGATACTTGCATGCGGCAAGATCAGGTCAGGTTTGCCGAGATGGCCAGTAAAGGAAAGAAAGGTATGATCGGTCGTCAGGAGAGTGAGCGGCACGCTGTCGATGAAATCTTCCATGGCTCTTCCCACCGTTGTTGTTCGCCAGCACCCCCATCTGACAGAAGGTGCGTTGAAATCGCCAATAATAATTGTATCGTTGTCGATCGTCTGATCCAGTCTATGGTCATTAAAAACGTTGTTCGGTGGGTTGTAGGCTCCTACAACTAGAAAATGATTGTTGTCAATCCTGCAATCAACTTATATTCCAACAATCATTCCCGATACCACTTGTCTGCTTCTTTACAATGTATGTAAATTTTGGTAAAGTACTGTTAGGAACTATGAGAGTTTTTGCATCCTCGGAGAAAAAAACGTGGGGAGCAGGTAATTCATGATAAGGAGGAATAAATGAATTAATTTCAGTGAATCCCATTTTTAGTTTTAAAAACGTGGAATGGTAAAAAAAAATGTATATTTAATTTATTATTTTCTGTTTTTTTTAGTTTTATGTCCGGGGAAAAAACTTCAATCGATTTTAAAACATAATTTCATACAACAGGTGATTTTACGTTGAACAGGTGGAACAAACGTTTTATTGTGGAACAGCTGTTTTACCACGTAAGTTATATTACTTTAATAATTATGTATCGTTAGGTTAAAGTGTTATTATTTAATATTTTGCATCGTTTGATAAATATCTTAATTTATAGTTCAATAAGCGTACTACAATAATTTAATTGAATATAAACGCACGTGAACGTATTTAGATCCTCAAGCAAATGTAATTTGTTTAAGCAAACTAAAAGCGAGTGAATGTTGTAAAACAGCTGTTTCAACACGTAAGCTAGATCATCACCCAAACTCGATTTGTTTAAACAACTATTGTTAAAACAAATGTAGAGACAAGAAACCAAGTGAATATTACATTGTCATCAAATTTTGATCTATGTTTAAATTTTCAGGTCTCTAACTCATCGGGTAGTTTAAACGCGATTACCAAATTCCAGCCGGATAGACAGACAGACATGATGGAAACCGAACTAATAAAAACATTTTGAAATATAGCTACAGTGTTAGACAGGTTTTAACGAAAAAAACGAAAAATTAAGGCATTATTTTGGAAGAAACTCTGAAATAATAATAACTAACACACAGCACTATCCAATGACATTATTATTATTTTTTTTTTTGATTATTCTACATGTTACGACTTGACTGTGTATTCGCCAGTTAGTTAAAAATATTTACATAAGTTAACTTAATTTTTTTTGAAACCAAACCTCTTCTAACTTTTTAATTTGTATCTATTATACATTATTGTAATAGCGTTCTGACTTTGATCGTCCTGGCGAATAGAAATGATTGTATTGATTTTTCACAAAAACTTATGATAAGTGACATTTAAAGTACCTTTTCTGTTTTTAATATATTTTATGTTAAATATATAAATCGAACAGTTTGAGCAATGAAGTTATTGTCAAGTATTACCCTCTAGTAAGAGGATAAAATAAACAAAATAATTTTAATTAGTTTAAATTAATTAAATATTTCTACAACACATAGAAAACACCAAAATACTCACAAACAATACACACGCACACAAGATTATTTACTGGCACAGATACGTCGATGATATAATAACACTATACAGAGGCAACTCCCGACAGTGGGAAAAACTCCTCACCTACACTAATAAAATACACCCAAAACTGCCCTTCACTTCAGAAATTGAAACCGATCTCTAAACTTCTTCGACCTAACCATAACAAAAAGCCACACACAAAATCACAGCTTCAACATTTACAGGAAACCCATAACGACAGACACACTTATCCACAACACCTCAAACCACGCACACTATCCAACACAAACACGCTGCCTTCAGATCCATGCTCCATAGACTTAAAGAAGTCCCAATGACCACAGAAAACATAAACAAAGAACTAGACACAATTAAATATCTAGCATACACAAATGGATACAACACCACAATAATAGACAAACTATGGTGCAAAATACAAAAAAACACTAAAATGAACACTACAAACAGAGAAAACAGATACATCACATTACAATTCATAAACAAAACAACAAACAAAATAGCCCGCAAATTTAAAAAAATAGGATACAAAATAGCATACAAAACTAATAACCAGTTACAATACAAAATACAACACAACCCCAACAACAAGGATAAACTACAAGCACCAAGCGTATACAAACTGAACTGCGACGAATGTAACAAATTCTACATTGGACAAACAGGTCGCAGCTTTAAACAAAGAGTCGAGGAACACAAACAGAACACCAACTCAACATTTTACAACTACATAAAAGATACAGGACACAAATACACAGACATTTACCATAACCTAGAAATCCTACACATCAACAAAAAAGGACCACATCTCAACACACTAGAACAATATGAAATTTACAGACACACAAAAACACATAGTACAAACATATTAAACGAACAAACACAATACAAATAACACATAATCTTCGATACTATCGAAAACCTACCTTAAAAAGTGTCACCGCTTGACCCAACATCTCCAAGCAGAAGACACTGATGAAGATCGGTATATAGCGATCGAAAACGTTCTGTCTCAGTAAGTTTTAACAAATTTCCTAATTTAAAGTTCGGATAGTCATAAACTATTGTTAAAGTGATTAATAAGATTCACCGAACGTAATGGACTACAAAATTCAAGAATGTAATTAGTTGTTCAGATATTGAGCCTATAAGATGTCAGAAGTCGAATAAGTTGTCACAAAATAATTTCGGGCGTTATAGGAACGAGTGACCTCATAGGAACTATTTTGTGAAAATTTAAATTTCTATCCAGCTCGAAACCATTTTTTAGTTCACCGTCCACAGTGAACAGAAATGAGACAGAACTAGAACATAACAAATAATATGATTACGAAAATATTTGACCTAAAGAACGATATATATTTGATAAAGATATTTTAAAAATACTGAACAAAATTAGGAATTCTAGTTATAACCATAAACACATCCCACGACCTTTTATTATAGCGATTCAAGGACGTTTACTGTTATTAAAAACATTAAATAAGGTCGAACACCAATTTGCCACGTTAATTAAACTCTAACATCCATTTATTGAACTGAACAGATGACAAATTAAATAATTGTAATTGGATTACAGTCACATTTCAAAGACACATGTGATTTTATACTTAATGAAACACTAGTCAATTTAATCAAAATGAAAAAAACTGTCAGCAATTTAGCTCAGTAGTCATGTATACCTCTGAATGCATTAGAGTAAAGAGAAGCTAACGGCTTAAATCACTGCTAGTCAAGGTTAGTTAAACGAAATTCCAAAAATTTAGGGAAAACGTTACTAAACGTAGATATAATCTATATTTAGTTGTAAAATATCATATTTTTAACAATTTGTTAAAATTAACAACACATAAAAAATTTGGAACATGGTGTTTTGTTTCTAAGCTTCAAAATAATATTA
>JBAIZL010000414.1:0-2500 GCA_036971475.1 Prosapia bicincta
TAGAATAATTACATTTTAAAAATATTTTAAAGTAAATTCCTATTTGGGTAAAAAAATTCTTCTACTTACTTTTTATTAAAAAACTATCGTTATTTGAAATCATAATTTTATAATGAAAAATGGAAAACTATTAATTAACAAATCAAACATCTAAATAATTGTATTTCATTTCCCGTAATGCTAGAAGATAGTTAATGCTTTTCGTCATTTCATTAGGCGTATACAAATTTTACGTGTCCCAAAACGTGAACACGCAGCATATTATATGCCTCGTATTATATGCCTCGTATTATATGCTTCGTATTATATGCCTCGTATTATATGCCTCGTATTATATGCCTCGTATTATATGCCTCGTATTATATGCCTCGTTTTATTTGCCTCGTATTATATGCCTCGTATTATATGCCTCGTTTTATTTGCCTCGTTTTATATGCCTCGTATTATATGCCTTGTTTTATATGCCTCGTATTATATGCCTCGTATTTAATGCCTCGTTTTATTTGCCTCGTTTTATATGCCTCGTATTATATGCCTCGTATTATATGCTTCGTATTATATGAAGAGAAAAGCTAGAATGTTCCAAATTTAATTCAGCAATGGTCAATGATTGTCCTTGTGCCTTGTTTATGGTTTTACGAATGCAAGACGCAAAGGAAATTGTAACCGTTTGAAACCGTTATGTATATATATATATACTATAATATGTATTCTTGTGCATTAATGAAGAAATAAAACAATTTACAAATACAAGAATAATTTATTGAATTTACAATTCAAAGCTTTTCGTTGGCAAACAGTACCAACATCCTGAGGAATACTAGAAATTTAACATCAATCATACATTTGCAAACTAGATGCATCTACATTGTACATTGTTTATTTATTACTACCCTTCACCTCCTAAAGAAATCTCAAAGCATTTAGTGAAAAGACTGTCCAGTTGCTTTCTTAATAATAATGTTTGGCATAATTTTTCTTTAATTTAATGTTTTCTTGACCAACTGTGGCCTAATGTTATGATAATCATATTAAAAAAATCCACTAACCACAATATAACTTTATTTAATCACTTTATGTACATTTCGGTTACCAGGTAACCATCTTCAGGAGTCTGACGATGGTTACCTGGTAACCGAGATGTACATAAAGTGATTAAATAAAGTTATATTGTGGTTAGTGGGTTTTTTATTTAATTATTATAATTTTTCTTTATTTTGTTACTCTACTTTCAACGACACTACAGTTTTACTGATACATTTTCGATAAATAAATTATGTTTTTGATGTACACAACAAGGGCTGATTTTCAGGACAAGCGTTGCTGATCTGGGATTACAAGGGTTTGTCGGGCGATAGCCTAAAGACATAGCGTTCTTCCGAAACTTTACAGACTGTAGTCACGACCTTGAACCCTAGCTTTTCTTCAATGCAGCTATGGCTCAGTTAATGTAGGAAACGTAATTTGCTTTATTTATTTACTAATACATTCCTCCGAAAACTTTGTAACTATATTTCAGTATAGATAAATTGTAGTATAGTGCAACACGGTGCCACAATTAACAAATATTATGTATGTTTCAAAAATGATGTATTTTATTCAAAACTGACGTAAGTTTCGGCCACTATTTACGATTGGCGATACTTAAGATGACGTTTACCTTTATTGTAATGTATTTTTTGTCCCATGTGTAAGAAAAAAATTCGGAATAGATGCAGTATTTGTCTAGTTTCACTGTTATTTGGTTATTATTCAGTATCATTGTATAAAATCAATATATTTTGAAATGGAGATCAACTGTGGTAGTTGTACAGTTGTGAAAGTTTACATGTTTTATCACCGTAACTTCTCTAATACCATAGTGATCTTGAAATACCAATAATTAAATTTTTCATAAACTGTTTCGTCCGAATGTCTCGCAGCCCTAGTCACCTTTATTTTACCTTCGTTGTTCGTCTAACGATGACGTCAATATTTATCGCCCACTTCTAATATAAAGATAGAAACCAAAAGTCTCATTTAACGATGAGAACAGACGCGTTATCTTGCGAAATAGCTGCCTATTAAGAAATGTTCCTGAGTAAAAGTAACTTACATAGGGACAAAATGTGGACGTAAGAATATATATACACAAGTATGTGTGTGTGTGTGTGTGTGTGTGTATGCGTGTGTGTGTGTGTGTGTGTGTGTGTGTGTGTGTGTGTATGTGTGTGTGAGAGAGAGAGAATATGTGTATGTGTATGTGTGTTTGTGTGTGTGTGTGTGTGTGTGTGTGTATGTGTGTGTGAGAGAGAGAGAGAATGTGTGTGTGTGTGTGTGTGTGTGTGTGAGAGAGAGAGAGAGAGAATGTGTGTGTGTGCGCGCGCGTGTGTGTGTGCGTGCGTGTGTGTTTGTGTGTGCACGCGTGTGTGTGTGAGAGAGGGAGAATGTGTGTGTGTGTGTGTGTGTGTGTGTGTGTGTTTGTGTGCGTGCGTGTGTGTGTGTGTGTGTGTGTTTGCGC
>JBAIZL010000414.1:10000-25000 GCA_036971475.1 Prosapia bicincta
ACATTACGCCACAGTTGCTTCATACAGTTACAATTATTTTGCATAATATTTTATTATATTTTCCTTAATTTTTTTTCCACTCTCAACATGAACGTTTGTACTTAGAAAATTTGTTGGTCTGTTTTTGTTTTAGTTGTTGTACCTCTGTTCGTTCATACTTCCGACAAGGAACCTCTGTTCGTTCATACTTCTGTTCGGTCTTCGACTTTATTAGATACACTTCAGGGGGAAGTGCGGTATACACTCCCACGCCTCAATATTGTTAAGTAGATCTTGACTAGAGAGCAGGTTTATAAAATTTTAGTTTAATAATCTTTAATTAGCTGTTTATTGAATAAACTAGTTTCGGCGTTGATGCCATCAGCAGTGTGTAATTCCATTAATGTGTACATCTTTTACGAAACTGGACTCTTTAGTAAACGGGTAATTAATTACTATTGAACATAATTTTCTAGTATTTATCTTTTAATACCTTTATGATAAATCATTTCCCCACATTCAGGTGATACACAAACGTTAATTTACAATTTTATCAAACACACTCGGATTATTCGCGTCCCACTAGCACTATGCCGCAATGTAGGGACGTCCGTGCCAACACAGAACGAGCGGCTCAAAACTATGCTTACATAAAGCGATTAGTCACCTCTGTAAATATGCAATACGGAGTGTTGTGAATTATTGCCTGCAATTTTACTGACAAGGTGAAATGTTTCTGTATTTCTGAAATAATTTGTCTCAGTCAATTTTACTACTTTTTTTCACAAACATTATTTAACGTAAATGTTTTAAAAAATTGGTTACATGCAAAATTCTAGACTGCTGTAGGGTGTGCTTTTTTCCGAACGTGAAACTTTTCTAACATATGGTTGAAGAATGTGTAACTGTTTCTATTATTCCGTTAACGAAAGACGAGTAATGGTTTAAATCGGCTGAATTATATTTTAGTAGAAAACTGTTTAGACTGTAAATACTTGGTTCCTGTAGTTTTACATTTTTGTTGTATGTTGTATTCAAGTTTTTTATTTGGTGTAAATGCTAAATTTACAAGGTTTTTTAACATTTGTGCTCTTGTATACATAAATGTGACTGAAAATGTATTTTTCTTTGTATTTTGTACTAATGTTTGTGTATTGCAGTATCTATTTTCATGTACTTTTTGTGTTTTAAATATATGTTAGTGGAATCGATAGTGCTTTTATTCTTTTATTACCATCGCTATAAAAGCTGCAAGTTTTGTTCGTAGTTCATGTAAGTCGTTAAAATTACAGTTATTATTGAAATAATGCACGATGCCACTAACAGCAAACCCCAAGAATAACATCAGGTTATTTTAGGCTTAATGCGGTCCCTTTATCCTACAGTTATTAATATTTTGAAATACATTAAAAATTTTCTTTCAGAAACTTTAATCCTATATTTTAAAATTACAGTTTATTCACATTAATTTAATTTTAATGTATTTAAAAGCTTTTTTAACAGCTGATACGGTTATCATTCTCAGCCCTACTAATTTCCATTTCTCATGCTCCACCTCTTCAGAACCTCATCCGCTTCAATGGGAATGAACGTCAAGGACCTTCTTCTACTGCTCGATCTTCATTCTGTTCGTGTCTTGTTATATCGTGTCACACGATATATACCTTGTATCTCTACTACAGAGAAAAGCCTGTTTTTGTTTCCTTTTATATGTCACTTCTTAGTTTCACAATTTTTTATTACTCCAATGTCTAGAATTCGGTGTTCCATTTCTGTGATATTCACCTTAAGATATAAAAATAGGTTTAAATTTTTATTTATTGTAGTAGAAAATCTAAAAAAAAATTCATTTTTTCTCGAATGGTAATATTAAGATAGTAAATAGTGCGTCATTTACGATTTTTGTTTTATTGATATTTATTAATTAGATAGAATTCTAGCAAGTAAAAGAGTTTATAAATATTGAAAACCGAAAATAGCCGATAAAAGTTTTAAAAAATACGAACTCAACTTTCGTCTGGTAAGTTATGAAAATTTGCATTATAACTTATTTGTGTTTGATTATGTACGAAGATTTTTAAAATGTACCTTGTTACACACCACCGAAGGAAGGCTAAAAAGCTAGGTTATGCCCCAAAATAAAATTTAGAATGTCCCACTCCTCAAAATGAATTTCGACAAATAGCCTTCCTCGAGTAGTGGACGTGAATAATTACAATACGTATTATATATATATATATATATATATATATATATATATATATATATATATATATATATATATATATATATAAGATCCTACTTGGTATTTATGCGAGTTAACTTTCAAAGATTGGTAGTATCTCCATCATCGGGCATCAATGACCGGGGGTTGTAGTAGGCTGCCCAGCTGAATACAAGAAAACAGTGTTGCAAAACCTAGAAATACGTATATATATATATATATATATATATATATATATATATATATATATATATAGGTTTTAAAGATTTAAAAGATTTACCTTTGTATTGTGGTTAATGTTACGTCCTTGTTAGGTGGATTCCTTGAAAATCTTTCCCATCGATCGTGATTCGTTCCCGCAGTCACCAGCCAGCAATGGCATCTTTGACTGCTCACTTACGATACTTTCTCTTCGACTTCTCTTATGCGAATCCTGAACTCCTTTTAACATGATATTTATTTTGAAAAAGTACCGGAAAATCAAGTTTGTAACAGCTGATCATAACTGAGACCAGAACGTGCCTAGTACTGCTATTATTGAACTATTAGCAACTACTTTGTCTCAATTAGTGGCTGTTTTAGAGGTAATACGGGGGGGGGGGACGTTACAACCTTTAATACAAATACAGTTATAAAAAGCTGATTTGAATAGGTTTATTTTTAAAAAATTTCAATGTAAACTAACCGGTTGCTAAATCTTAGCATTACCAAACGTAATTTTCTCTAAAGAGAACTTTCCTAACTCGATACTTTAGACACATATATAGTAATTTAGTGCTGTATAGTATAATACTTTGTTCATAAAGTTTCTCCTGTCTATTTAAATTGAAGCTATGTTTGTGTTTTTTTTTATTAAACAATATATCTGGGTGTTGAGATTTATAATAAATTTGTTCATGCATTCTTAAGAATAACCACTAGAAATTTCATTATCTTGTGATTGGTAACATGAGGAAGTAGTGCTCTTAACTTGAAAAAGTCATTCGTTCTTGATCAATACAAGATACCTAAATATTGCTTTATAACAAACTGTAACTTTTTATGGGAACAATTTAGTGAATCTTAGAAGCTCAGTAACATTTTAGAATAATTAAAAATATATTCAGGAATAAAAAATCGTTTTTAAAAACTAATATCTTTTAGAAACCATGTCAGTACAGTTAATCTTCAATTGCATCGAATTATAATTTGTTTTTCCACCTGCTAAAAATTACAATAATATTTATAAAATTTTTACACTAAAATATTTTTTTACTTTGCACTGAGAAATATTTTAAAACTAATAAGTTCCATTGTTTTCGCTTTACAAGTTCAAAAACATCTGGAAAATTATTAAAATATCTGGAAATTAAAGCATCTTAATTTCTAGTTTATACTTGTGTTGCTGTTTCGAAAATGAGAAAACATTCATTTGTCTATAAATTAGTCAAGATATGTTTTCTTAATGAAAATTTACCCTGCGAGATAAATATTATAATATATTATAATATTTAACTTATAATATAATATTATTATTGTATAATATAATATTATAATATATTATAATAGTTATGAATATGATACTGAACAAAACATACCTTGTGTCAGAGTTGTTGAAAAACGTCAAGAATGGTAAACGGTAAAGAAATTTCAGAAAAGAAATGGGCTTTTGATAACGTAAAATCAAGAAATAAAACACCAAGTACGTTAGTTTTGTAAAAATGTTGCCATTGGAAATAAAATAAATAAGCTTCAGTACTAAAATAATTTTAAATATATATATATATATTTATTTATATATATATATATATATATATATATATATATATATATATAAGCTATAAAAGAAGAACATAAATACAATTCAAATACGTTTGAAGACATCAACCCTATATCACTGGAATATGAGAAATTAACCGCGCGTGAATGGATTGAAATAACAAGGCAGTAAACAGGGGCAACTGGTCGGAAAGATAGAGAATTGAATTTATTTTATCGCGTGATTGACAACTTTGGAATACGAACTCCTGGCTTACGCAGATAAATATTTTCTTACTCGTGAATAATCTTTATTTTTCTGTTAGTTTGACGCTTTTATGAATTGAATTCATAATTATAATTTGTTTTCCACCAATCAGAAGGGTTCAGTATAAATCTTAATGAAATAATTTGATTTGGAAATCGCTTGTAAAAAATATTCCTACAAAAGACTTTACAAGCAAATCGTATAACTTTGATTTCATTCATTGGGTTTGCAAACAAGTTTAATTTTTATTATCAATTTTAATTCAGAAACAAAAACTCTATTAATTCGATACTGCAATTTTAATGTTAATTTTAAATTATTAAATCGTGTTTCTCAAATTAACAAATATAATCAAAGATGCCTGGTTTTTGTTTGTTATTTAAGGGGGATCAACCAGTACTACACCGCTTACAGTGATTGTTAATACGGGCGGGTTGAAGGTTGCGCGTAAAATAATGAGGTTTCTTGCTTGACGTGTGCAGGACGCGGACCCGATCTAGACGTACTCTCTATCAGATGCATGAAGCTACAAGGTACCTATCTATCTACTACTCTCACTTATAGGGAAAATAAGGAGCTATGTAAGACCAAGAAAAAAACATGATGAAGCCCCCACATTGGGATTTTGGAGAATTACGGATTCAAGGGGCCAGGGTCATTTACCTGCATATATCAGGTTTTGCTCTATTTTGTCAAGCACATTTTAAGTGATTTGAAAAACTATGTATGAATTCGTTAAAATGGTCAAGAAAAGTTTAATGTATTGTGTATATTTAATATGTCAAAAATGTGTTTCTAAAATGCTATTTTGATTTGCCATGCTCCTCAAATTGAAGTACAGTTTCCTCATATCCGGCCCTCTTATATCCAGAGCCTCCGTAATCCGAACCTAATATGGAAATAATGTAATCGTCGGCCAGTTCTCTGGCGCTTGTAGTCGGTTCTTTTTCCTTTCCTGACTCAGCCAATTGTGTTTGAGTCTCCATATTGTTCAGTTCATTCTACACGGTTTAGTGTAATTAGGTGATTCAGTTAGTAATTTTACCTACAATTTGTAACCTACAATGTAGGGCTATTGTTTGGCGGAAATGGGGGAAAAACTGAGTTTTCTATATCGGCGTAAGTTACTAACGGTTATAATCGTGAGTATAACTGCTGTCGTGAGAAGTGTTTCCTGCTGCCTAAAAAACTTAGACTTTATGAAATCCTAATGCATGGGATGGAATCAGTTTAATCATGGCAAAAACTATTGGATCATAAATCAATAAAAAGAAACCTAAGAAGGGTCAAGAATTATAGAACGTAAATTTCTTTTCATTGTTATACTACTGCATAATATATTAAAGGCATCCGCCTAATATATACAAATAGCTTTATAAAATGTCAATTTAAGAACGTCATCTTTTTTCTAAAAAATAAATGTATAGATATAAAGAAATAGTATATACTTTATACAATTGTTTAGCTCGACAGAATAAACTTTTCGCATCGAACAAACTTTTTTATTTCAGTTCATTACTTTGTATAATATATTTTTATAAACTTGTAAACTTTTTATAAACTTCTTATAACTCTTAAGTGTATTCTATTAATATTTTTGTTGTGGTTTTCACTACTGCTTATGTGCTTGAGTTTTATAAATGAGCTGGAAATAATACCTTTAGTGGGTTTCGCCCTTGATGAAATCTTGATACTTGTGTTCAGTATCTCTGTCTATTCTCTCCTAATCCGTCCCATTTTCTTAGAGTTCACACACTAGGAACTATTCCGACCTGATTCCTCTCACAGAACGTTTCATAAGAAGCATCACAATACTGAATCTGCGAAATGAGTTAAGTTCGTCAGTTCGTATATTTATCGGGCTAGTTACGCACGCCGCAATTTCTTTCCTTTTCCAGAGCTGTTTCAACTCGCAAAACGTCTGTTTAAGCGTGCAACGATTTTTTCATTCCGTTAATCTACCGCAAGGTTTTGAGCTCTTCCAATCAGACGGTTGGTATATTTACTTGCAGACAGCTATTCTGTTACTTTTAATGATTTAACTAACACAATTCCTATATCCGTTGACTCTTCCCTCTAGAATTGTAGATCTCGCAAATACAGTAGATTCTGAAATATTTGGGACCGAACCTCGTTCGGATTAGCGGAAATTCGGAATAGGCGGATTTTAAATAATTAACCTGCATATTGACCTGGTGTAAATTATGGGACACCTTAATACAGTATTGATATCAGTAACCTTCGATGATGCATGTGGCATCCGGGCCGCGCGGGGGTTAAAAATAGACTGTTCAGCCCTTCCTTTCCACACCCCTCCTTTCCATACACCCCTGTTCGGAAAAAGCGAACTTTCGGAATAGCTAGGTTCGGAATATCGAGGTTCGGAATAGCGGGACTCTACTGTAATACATACATTTGGCATTCACGTCTGAAAAGTATTTTGTATATAGGGCAGGTGTAGTCTAATTGTATTGGAATTAGGAAAAATTGAAGGCGGAGAGTAAATCTTTACAAAGGTTTCTAAACCGTTCCGCTTTTATTTGTATTTGTTTCAGGTAAATAAATGTTCATAAAATATACAGAAACGTTTTGAAACAATTTTTAATTTTCCAGATTACAATAATTCGTGGATTGTACTGTCCTTGGTGGTCGGCGACACTTTTAGGGCAGAGCTTCACATAAGAACGTCTTGCCGAGCTTATATATATATATATATATATATATATATATATATATATATATATATATGCTCATACGTATCCCTTCACGGATGGAAAAATATGATGAATAGTTACTATCTGGAGTACATCCGTTCATTCTGCAGTCCATAAATTCGCAGTTCCGACGTTTCGCTAGAATCTCATCCAGCATTGACGAAATGAACCCAACAACAGTACAAGAGCGAGCCCTACTTCGTCAATCCTGGATGATATATATATATATATATATATATATATATATATATATATATATATATATCCCATATATAACATAGGTAAGCTTTTAATATAGCTGTCTGAGGCACGACATTTTCGGTCTATTTTAGAACGTTGCTTTTCACATGAGTGCATATAAACTCACAAGTCGTTGAATTGTTAAGATCGAAGATTAACAATTGGATTAACATTTTAGTAGAATTTTGATTACAAATTACATATACTTTTACTCCAAAGAATATTCTGTGTTGAATTAGTCTTTTGTCTATACATATACATTTGTCGAAACAGTTGCTATTAAATTAGTTTCCTTAAATACCTATTTCCCTAACCATTTATGTATGCAATACATGTAGCTTATATGTATTTCTTATATATTCAATCACACAAGCTCAGTTCTATTTTATAATATTTATACACCCTTTTAATTTAACGTAACTAAAAAATAAATTTTCATTTTTACAATTTATCACAATCCGTCAAGTAAATAAAAACAGCATGCCTCTGATTTAACATAAGCAAGATAAATCTTTCCGCTGCCCACAGATGTCGTTTCATCAAGTTGTGCATCTGTCGCGACAAGTGATTTTCAGAAGCAAGTGTTGAAACTATCCACTCGTATATTATCTCTACTTTACGGCCGTTTTAAAACTTTAGAAAAGTCCGCTATCGTAAAGCCATTTTACTACGGACCCACCTTTGATCCTGGATCATATTATGAGCAGTGTTATTTTATATGATTGTTAATGCGTAACATCTTGTATTTTTCATTAAAAGTGGAAAATATATCAAATTAATTTTATTTGTTGCGAAGTACTTTAATTGGCGGTCCAATTTAGGCTCTGTAAGATCTTTACGTAAGTAAAAAGTGGCCTAAAATAGTTTTTTATGATTGTAAATTACGTATATCTGTAAAGGTTTATACGTTTACTGGAAGTGTATACAAATAACATGGCCTAGGAGATATCAAGCTGAATTTCCTTACTTTAGTCAGACATTATTAATGCTTATGTACCCACCATCCGTTTCAACCATCCGTTATTACCCTAGATTTGTTCTAGGTACTAATTTTCACAAGTGTAGTTGACTTGGGGGCTGGAGAGCCATATAGACATTTTTTCTCATCCAGGGATCGAGGTCAGGGTTTTGAGGTTAATAGTCAAAAGCTCTACCCGCTTTCTCATACACTAATAATACAATTATGTTAAAAGTTAACGAATCATATTCTAAAAAAATCGTTTTTTAATAATAATATAAAATCATATACTATATTTAAATAAATGCATGATAGACTCTTTTATATACTATATAAATATTTTCTTTATTATTTAATTAATAAACAACTACCTATTTTATAATAGTTTACGTTGTGCTGTGTCATACTTGCCTGTCGGTCGATGCGAGCATCTCTCAGTGCAACAATGATTTGGTTTCCTGAAGGTCAGCGTCTCATTCTTAGAAATACTTTTAGAAATGGACATATATATAAACAAGTCTGCGACCCGTCTTCCTCCGCTTCGTTAGTAATGTTTCTTTGCAGCAACTGTTTTTTTCTTTTTGTTCCTATTGCACTCACGCACTCTGCCAGTCACGATCTGTGACGTTTTGTCGTTTTCAATAGTTCTTCTAGTTGAATTTGTATTTCAAAAAGGAAACCATATAGCACTTGTTCCTTAGTAAATAAACTCGTTCCTTAGCACTTGTTCCTTGTCTGTATCAGTAAATAATAACGATCGTGGATAATAATCTTTCTATCACCATAAAAAGTTAATAGTATAATAAAATTATAAAGTAAAATTGCACTATACTCATCAAAGAACTTAAATTAAAAGGAATGGCTATTTTATTTAAAGTGTATAAAAATATATGAGTGTATAAATAATGTATAAAGTGTTAAACGTTTTTAGACTTAAATTAAAGGGAATGGCTATTTTATTTAAAGTGTATAAAAATAGATGAGTGTATAAATAATGTATAAAGTGTTAAACGTTTTTAGACTTAAATTAAAGGGAATGGCTATTTTATTTATAGTGTATAAAAATAGATGAGTGTATAAATAATGTATAAAGTGTTAAACGTTTTTAGACTTAAATTAAAGGGAATGGCTATTTTATTTAAAGTGCATAAAAATAGATGAGTGTATAAATAATGTATAAAGTGTTAAACGTTTTTAGACTTAAATTAAAGGGAATGGCTATTTTATTTAAAGTGTATAAAAATAGATGAGTGTATAAATAATGTATAAAGTGTTAAACGTTTTTAGACTTAAATTAAAGGGAATGGCTATTTTATTTAAAGTGTATAAAAATAGATGAGTGTATAAATAATGTATAAAGTGTTAAACGTTTTTAGACTTAAATTAAAGGGAATGGCTATTTTATTTAAAGTGTATAAAAATAGATGAATGTATAAAGAATGTATAAAGTGTTAAACGTTTTTAGATTTAAATTAAAGAGAATGGCTATTTTATTTAAAGTGTATAAAAATAGATGAGTGTATAAATAATGTATAAAGTGTTAAACGTTTTTAGACTTAAATTAAAGGGAATGGCTATTTTATTTAAAGTGTATAAAAATAGATGAGTGTATAAATAATGTATAAAGTGTTAAACGTTTTTAGACGCTTATATATTGCTTAAAGTTACTATACAAACCCTTACAAAGCACAGGAGCGTAATTATAATAATCAAACAACAATAATACTTGGTACAAATATTTAAACACCCTTATGCTCATTTCGCTAACACTCTTAGCATCATCAGAAGGTTACAAACATACTCTATATTCGTCATATAAACTTTACAAACGGACTTTATACTCGTAACATTCTGATGATGGTAACAGTGTTAGCGAAATGTACATCAAGGGTATTTAAATATTTGTAGCAAGGGTTCTGGTTGTTATGGTTACAGTTCGACTGTAAAGGATCGCAATGAGTCCAACAATTGACCAACGAACTTCAAGGATATGATCAAATCTCAGTAACTGTGGTTGGTTTCCTTTAGTTTACAGTACAACTTCTATCTAAAAAAAAAAAAAACAGACTTTGTTTATGGAAAGTGATAATACATTTTAGGGAGATTTAAAACAATTAGCTTATACAACTCTTATAGCCTACAAAGTATAATAGAGTATTTTGAATGTGGTTGGTAGTGAGATAAAACTTCCCCGATAGAGAGAATCGCGTGTACTTGGTCACAAACCTGAAGTAGATACTGTCACAATCAGGCTCATTTGAGGTACCTAATCATTACTCACCCTTGGAACTCGGTAGAAATAAGACAAAATATATGGTAACCTATGTTCAGGGTCGTTCTTCTAAAGCAGACAAGCTCTGCCATGAGTTTTCCACTATATGGTGAGCGGCAGATGTTAATGTGAAATTACTAACAGGCATTTGAAACCCATTTCGGAAAACGTAATTTAGTAATAAACACGAATTTTACTAAGTATTAGGGTAAGTACAATTCAATTCTCTAGATTTAAATGTCATAAATTGTTTGGTGGGCTAGATATCTATACGTTGTCCTTCGTAGATAATTTCAATACATTTTATTTGATTAGTTTCTCTCCTCATCTTGAACTCCGTCTCACAATGAAACACACACACACACACACACACACACAAACACACACACACACACACACACACACACACATACACAACCTCCAACACACACACACACACACATACACAACCTCCAACACATACACACACACACACATACACTCACACACGCGCGCGCGCGCGCACAAACACACAACCATTTTCAGGAACACATACACAAAAATTTGGTTCTGACCCGAAGTAAAATATGTATTGCACAATCAGACCTAAGTTTGGAAAAAAAGGTTTAAGCAAATATACACTGTATTAAAAATAACAGTGACTCATATCTTCCGAAGCACATAGGAGAAACCAAACATACATACACACACACACACCCACACACATCCATTGACACCCATTCTCAGCTACATATTTACAAAAAGTCTCTACATTGCACAATCTGGACAAAGTTTTAAGAAATATGTCAAAGCAATCATACGCTGTATTAAAAATAACACTGACTTTTATTTTCGAAACCACATAGTAGAAACCGAACATACATACATTCACAAAATCTCTTAGGACGAAATAAACAAGAAGCCCTTAGTAGCAACAAAGATCACATAACATATTAAACATATAAAACGTAAGAACACATACATTATGTATATAAAATCATATATATATATATATATATATATATATATATATATATTTAAAGAACAAAAGTCTAAATACAAATACAAGAGTTATAATTGAATTTACAATTCAAAGCTTTTCGTGGGCTAACAGTACCAACATCATCAGGAATATTAAACAATTGCTTAATATTCCTGATGATGTTGGTACTGTTAGCCAACGAAAAGCTTTGAATTGTAAATTCAATTATAATTCTTGTATTTGTATTTAGACTTTTGTTCTTTATTAATACACAAGAAAACATACTGCGATATTTATATATATATATATATATATATATATATATATATATATATATATATATATATAAATATATATATATATTTATGTATATATATATATATACATACATAAATATATATATATATATATATATATATATATATACATAAATATATATATATGTATATATATATATATATATATATATATATATATATATATATATATAAATACATACATATATACATATATATATATATATATATATATATATATATATTTATATATATATATATATTTATATATATATAAATACATACATATATACACATATATATATATATATATATATATATATATATATATATATATATGATGAATAGTTATTTATCTGGAGTGCATCCGTTCATTCTGAAGTGCACAAAGTCACAGTTCCGACGTTTCGCTAGATACTCATCTAGCATTGACGAGGTGAACCCAACAACAGTTGAAGAGGGAGTCAATACCGTATATATTACTATATATATAGCACAATACCATACATATAACATACACACAATAACACAACATCGAACATCCATCGACTAGTTCAACAACGCTTCCTGGCGCTCAACATAAACATTGATGAGAATCAAATCAGTACTTTTTTCATAAAATTTAGCAAGTACTATACTCAAAGCACCTAATTCATTCTATATGATATTGAAGTAAATCTTATTGCGAATTCAACCTCAACGGCAATAATTTAAAATAAAGTTACGTTGCCTGATCTCGTACTTAACATGGAGTGAATTTGTTTGACGGAAGGCTAAAATCCCTTAACGTACTTAAGGAGTAGTTTATGACGGTTGGCAGTGTGGTTAAGTAAGTAACCCTTTACACAACCTGGTTCATGCATGTCCAAGTGGGTAGCTTTGCATATTTAAACTGAGAAACTTTAACTAAATCTGTCTGTAGAGGATTGAAACACTTTATTAAATTTTAATGGAAGTTGTAAACGCGAATATCTTTAAATCAATATTTTATTATTGATAAAAATAATTACAACTTTTTAAAATACAACAAATTATTGCAACTGAATTAAATAGGTTTTAAGGTAGTTAAAAAAAAGAGAAAGATATTGTGTAATTTGAATATTACACGTAATATGAAACACGTTGCCATCAGCAAAACCAATTTGAAACTACAATTTATAAGGAAATATCACCTTTTAGGAAAGCATCCTGAATCCTAATCTCCTACTTCGTAAATAATAAAAGACATTTATATATATATATATATATATATATATATATATATATATATATATATTTATGCCTTCATGGATGAAAAAATAAGCTATTTACTTTCCGGAGTACTTCCGTTCATTTTGAAGTGCATAAAATCACAGTTCCTATGTTTCGCTAGAATCTCATCTAGCGTTGACCCACTCTTCAACTGTTTTTGGGTTCACCTCGTCATTGCAAGATGTGATTCTAACGAAACGTTGGAATTGCGATTCTATGCACTGCAGAATGAACGGATGTACTCCTGATAATAACTATCCATCATCATCATATATACATACACATATATATATATATATATATATATATATATATATATATATATATGCGCTTTTTTATATTATAAAAGACTAAAATCTCATATAATGTATGAAGGGATAGAAAGGCCTGTATGTTTATAGCAAATGCAATCGCTAAATAAAAATAGGTAGAACGTGGTCATGTAACCGAATACACCAAGCGTTCAAATTAAGAAAACTAATTAAAATTAAATTAATACTGGAATAAAGTAAAGGATTAATTAAATATTGTAAATATACTTTGAGACAATAAATAATTTGAAACTTTTGCAAAAGCCTTGATTTCATTTTCTGTAGAAAAAGTAGAATTATATTCACTTAACCGCAGAGTGTGTCTCTAATTACAAACAGTGCAACTGACAGACGAACATTGTTCAAGAGAAATAATTAATTCTCTGCTAAAATATAAAACCTTCTACAAGTATACCCACAGTTATAAAAGGTCAAAAAAACTAAAATTTATTTTTGTTTAAAACAAAGTAAAAACCAATTTTTAATTTAATATTTGAGAAATAAATTATGCAGACTTGTATTTATGTGCAAGTGGAAAACCACCTACTTTATATGCCTAATACGTCAACCTTTCCATTTAATATATAAACTATAATAATAGCACCTTTCTTTAAATATAAATTTAATATTCACATACAGTAATGTGCATAGCAATCAGAACAACTGAATCTTATATTCATTAAATAACAATAATTACAACAATCAAGCGGTGGTAATAAAATTTTATCGGGAATTGTAAATGTAGGATTCTATGCTACTACTAGGTAATAAATAAAACTAAAGTTTATCGATGAAATAAATTACTAAAGTAACTAAAAATAATTAAAAAAGAAAAACTACTAATACGATTTTAAAATAATTTTAGTAAGAGGAAACAAACAATAAAAACAGACATAATTGCAAATATGAGTTGTGTCCTTTTTTACTATTTCAATTGCAAATATGAATTGTTTACCCTTCTACTATTTCAATTGCAAATATGGGTTGTTTTCTCTTTCACTATTCCTATTGCAGTATGAGTTGTGTTCTTTTCTACTACTTCAATTGCAAATATAAGTTGTGTTCTTTTATACTACTTCAATTGCAAATATAAGTTGTGTTCTTTTCTACTACTTCAATTGCAAATATAAGTTATGTTCTTTTCTACTACTTCAATTGCAAATATAAGTTGTGTTCTTTTCTACTACTTCAATTGCAAATATAAGTTGTGTTCTTTTCTACTACTTCAATTGCAAATATAGGTTGTGTCCTTTTCTACTACTTCAATTGCAAATATAAGTTGTGTCCTTTTCTACTACTTCAATTGCAAATATAAGTTGTGTTCTTTTCTACTACTTCAATTGCAAATATTCTTTTCTACTAATTCGATTGCAAATATAGGTTGTGTTCTTTTCTACTATTTCAACTGCAAATGTGAATTGTTTACCCTTCTACTATTTCAATTGCAAATATGGGTTGTTTTCTCTTTCACTATTCCTATTGCAGTATGAGTTGTGTTCTTTTCTACTACTTCAATTGCAAATATAAGTTATGTTCTTTTCTACTACTTCAATTGCAAATATAAGTTGTGTTCTTTTCTACTACTTCAATTGCAAATATAAGTTATGTTCTTTTCTACTACTTCAATTGCAAATATAATTTGTGTTCTTTTCTACTACTTCAATTGCAAATATAATTTGTGTTCTTTTCTACTACTTCAATTGCAAATATAAGTTGTGTTCTTTTCTACTACTTCGATTGCAAATATAAGTTGTGTTCTTTTCTACTATTTCAACTGCAAATGTGAATT
>JBAIZL010000414.1:30000-35000 GCA_036971475.1 Prosapia bicincta
GAGATATATATACTCAAATAATAATTTAATATATATTTATCATTAGTAGTTATTAAAACATACATTTAGTTTACTAAAGTAAATTTATTCATACTCTGCACCATTTAATTTAGTTTTTTTACCAAAGTGCAATTGGGAGGACAAGTTATTTTACCTAAATTAAAAATTGTATTTATTTTTGAACTGAAAACATTTTATTACAAAAGAAATCTTTATCTGTATCTACCGTCTAGAACTGGCGAGAATAAACACACACAACTCTATGTTTAGATTTAAATCAGATTTTTGTTCATCTGTTTGTATTCAAAGCAGGCCGATTTAAGGCTAAACTGAGTTGGCATTAAATAGAAAAATTAAATTAAAAAAAAAATAATAATTCAGTTTGATTTGTTTTAAAATGAAATATATTAATTACTTGTTCCAAGACAATTATTAAAAGTAATAAATAGTAATAGCTCATTGATAATTTATTCAGATTTATCCTTTATATATATATTAAGAAAATGTGAAAACACACGCTTAACTTTTGTGCAGTCTAAATAAAAAACGTTGCAATTTTAATAGTCGGGATATTATGAAAGTTTAATAGAGGCAAATACTAAATTAATTGCGTTGGGTTTAATTTTAGTTTTAATTACTTCTCTGAAAATTTTATTACACACCTCAGTTACTTACTTGATTAATAGGGCTCTAATTGGCTTGTTGTGCTAACGGGTGCATTGTATAATGCACAGTAACCTACACATAGTTAATTACTATACTAAGATGTTGTCTTTATATTATTTACTGCTTTTAATATATATATTCTTTTTTTATTAGACATTACGCCCTTAAACCTTATTTACAGGTATAATGAATTACAATAGTTTTAAATTACTTTACTATGTATAAGTATAACATAATTATTTTTCAATAACTAAATAATGTTTGCCATAAATTTCAATAAATAATGTAACTGAGGCAGGGAATATCTAGTGTCTAGTTTAACTTATTCTGACTTGTTTAGCAATAAATAAATATTTGTATGCGTTCACTATATGTTGTGGCTAATCATTACAGATTTATAAAAATGGCCTTAATTATATTCCACTTTTCTACACGCCGTAGGTTATAAATATACTGACCTTATGTGTTGATTGTGTTTGTGTGAACGTGTGTGTGTGTGTGTGTGTGTGTGTGTATGTCTGTGTGTGTGTGTGTGTGTGTGCGCGTGTGTATGTGTGTGTGTGTGTGTTTGTGTGTGTGTGTGTTTGTGTGTGTGTTTGTGTGTGTGTCTGTGTGTGTATGTGTCTACCCTCTCAGCTGCACTAAATGTACGACCAGTACGAGCAACAGCGTGCATTACAAACAGCACGAAACGTATCGTACAAAGGAAACTCCTACCGAACCACATCTTTGAACAAACACAATCATTCAACGCTTAGGCATCTAATGACGTCACAGCTCTTTGTCAAACTGCTTTATTAATAATGACCCCGCTAATCCTAACCTTTATCACAGGTAAAATATTTCTTTTGTTTGCGGCGCGCCTCGAGAGCTCATGGCAGCTGTTAAATTGTTTGTCATAGTGAATAGAAAAATGTGCAGTTGCAAAATATGGTTATACAACTCGAGTTTAGTTTAAAGTTTGGCAAATTGCAACTTGTTTTTCTTTAATTGTTTCAGTACCTGTAATCACTACCTGTTTTCTACTTGTTTCAATACAAACACTTTGTGTATGTAGTAAATCTTCGTGCTGGCATAGAGTTACAATGTATTCACTAAAACCGAGTAGCTTTAATAGTAAACGCTAATATGTTCTCAAATGTGTTTTGAATATTTGCGTAGTAAATAAATAATATAAAATAAAATAAATAATATATATTAAATAATTGATTAAAAAATCGTAATACTTTATACGCAATTTAAAATCACGTTTGAGATATACACTGTACTAGTTAATGATGGTTTTGTAACAGTTATTTAATTATTGCCGACTAAAAATTCCGCTACTGAAAAACAGTTCAAAATTCATAACAGGTTTAACGTTGCTCTAAATATTAGAAAAACACGCCATCAGAAAAAAGTGGAACCTTTGTTGAAATGTGTCGGCTTCCTTTACCGCATGACAAATTAGCCACGTGAGACTTTAGGCTTACATGTTTGGCGTGTTTGAATCCCATCGGCTTATTATAAAGTTTTTATTCTTAAAATATTTCAAGAAGCGTAGCTTTTTATTTTTACTCTCTACAAAGATTAAACGACTTTTTAAGTCGAAACAATATAAGTCTAATAATTACCAGGAAAAATTAAATATTACAAGACAAACAAAAAGTTTAGGTTAGAGATAGAGCCTATTATGAAAACTAGCGTAAGGGTGTTTTAAAATGAATCTCCTTCATTTCCATTATTAATTAAACCAACCTAAAACATACAATAAGTAAGTTAAACATACTTGATATGAAAGTAAGTGTTTGATAGTTTAAAACATGGTACTTTAAAAGAACTACACTCAATTAAGTAGTTAGCTTACACAAATGGATACAACTCCACAACAATAGACAAACTATGGTACAAAGTACAAAAAAACACTAAAATTAACACTACAGACAGAGAAAACAAATACATCACATTACCATACATAAACAAAACAACAAATAAAATAGCCACAAAATTTCAAATAAACAGGTTACAAAATAGCATACAAAACTAATAAGTTACAATACAAAATACAACACGACACCAACAACAAAGATAAACTACAAGCACCAGGCGTATACAAAATAAACTGCTACAAATGTAACAAATTCTATATTGGGCAAACAGGTCGCAGCTTTAAACAAAGAGTCGAGGAACACAAACATAACACCAAATTAACATTTAACAATCACATAAAAGAAACAGGACACAAATACACAGACATTTACCATAACCTAGAAATCCTACACATCAACAAAAAAGGACCTCATCTTAATACACTAGAACAATATGAAATTTATAGACACACATAAACACAAAGTACAAACATATTAAACGAACAAAAACACAATACAAATCACACATACTCTTTGATAATATCGAAAACCTACCTTTAAAACCATCACCGGTTGACTCGACATTTCCAAGCAGAAGACACTGATGAAGATCGGCATATAGCGATCGAAAACGTTCTGTCTCAGTATGTTTTTATTAATTTACAAAATTTAAAGTCCAGATAGTCATAAGCGATTAATTTAAATTTTTAATAAAATAAAACCATCATAAACACCCTACTCTTAAAGTTAAAATTAAATTTACTTATTTTATACCAAAATATATCCGAGAAATAAATACTAATATAATATTGTAACTGTCGAGTAGAAATCTAGGGAATACTAAAAAATGTTCATCCTTTCTAAGCGAGATAATTTAGGAAGAAATCTCCCAGTTTATATAGGATTCAATCTGAAGATTCCAATTCGTAATACTCAATATATAATGAAGAATTAAAAATTTGTCAGGACTGCGTCTGACAAGCCTTTATAGTTCTGTGATTTTGCCTTTTTATCCCATATTTAATGGAGAATTAGGAATTTGTCGGGATTGCGTCTGACAAGCCTTTAAAGTTCAATGATTTCGCCTTTTTATCCCATATTTAATGGAGAATTAGAAATTTGTCAGGATTTGCGCCTGACAAGAATTTATAGTTCGGTGATTTTGCCTTTTTATCCCATATTTAATGGAGAATTAGAAATTTGTCAGGATTTGCGTATGACAAGCCTTTAATGTTCGGTGATTTCGCCTTTTTATCCCATATTTAATGGAGAATTAGAAATTTGTCAGGATTTGCGTCTGACAAGCCTTTATTGTTCGGTGATTTCGCCTTTTTATCCCATATTTAATGGAGAATTAGAAATTTGTCAGGATTTGCGTATGACAAGCCTTTATTGTTCGGTGATTTCGCCTTTTTATCCCATATTTAATGGAGAATTAGAAATTTGTCAGGATTTGCGTCTGACAAGCCTTTATTGTTCGGTGATTTCGCCTTTTTATCCCATATTTAATGGAGAATTAGAAATTTGTCAGGATTTGCGTCTGACAAGCCTTTATAGTTCGGTGATTTCGCCTTTTTATCCCATATTTAATGGAGAATTAGAAATTTGTCGGGATTGCGTCTGATAAGCCTTAATGTTCGGTGATTTCGCCTTTTTATCCCATATTTAATGGAGAATTAGAAATTTGTCAGGATTTGCGTCTGACAAGCCTTTATTGTTCGGTGATTTCGCCTTTTTATCCCATATTTAATGGAGAATTAGAAATTTGTCAGGATTTGCGTCTGACAAGCCTTTATAGTTCGGTGATTTCGCCTTTTTATCCCATATTTAATGGAGAATTAGAAATTTGTCGGGATTGCGTCTGATAAGCCTTAATGTTCGGTGATTTCGCCTTTTTATCCCATATTTAATGGAGAATTAGAAATTTGTCAGGATTTGCGTCTGACAAGCATTTATAGTTCGGTGATTTCGAAATTTGTATCCCATATTTAATGGAGAATTAGAAATTTGTCAGGATTGCGTCTGATAAGCCTTTATAGTTCGGTGATTTTGCCTTTTTATCCCATATTTAATGGAGAATTAGAAATTTGTCAGGATTTGCGTCTGACATGCATTTATAGTTCGGTGATTTCGAAATTTGTATCCCATATTTAATGGAGAATTAGAAATTTGTCAGGATTGCGTCTGATAAGCCTTTATAGTTTGGTGATTTTGCCATTTTAATAATATTAGGATAAAAAAGTAATAACCATCGAATCACTATTTATTCTGTAAATAATAATAACAATTTATTCTTTAAAAGAGTTTCAATGTATAAGTACTCATCATCAAGGAGTATAGACGACACAACCTCTAAGCCCAAACTTAGGTTTAGATGGAATAGTTATATCTCTGATGACGATGAAATTTGTTATTGAAAGTTATTGATTGTGAGTTGGTGTTTATTATTATTAATCACCAGTGCTTACAAAAGGGAGATCAAACTTT
>JBAIZL010000414.1:45000-70000 GCA_036971475.1 Prosapia bicincta
ATAAAATATGTTCAAGAAGTGGAAAGAGGTGAAGTAGCGTTGTGTGGGATGTGTGTTCCGCAAGGAATACCAGTGTTAAGAAAATATTAGGCTTATATGAATTTTTGTCTGTTTTAATTAAAAATATAATAATAGACATAAAACTGTATAAATGAAAATACATTATTATGTATAACATTATTTATAGAGCATAAAATTTTATTATATATATATATATATATATATATATATATATATATATATATATATAAAGAAATAAAACCATTTACAAATAAAAGAATAATTTATTGAATCTACAATTCAGAGCTTTTCGTTGGCAAACAGTACCAACATCCTCAGGAATACTCCTGAGTATTCGTATATACAGAGTATTCCTGAGGATGTTGGTACTGTTTGCCAACGAAAAGCTTTGAATTGTAGATTCAATAAATTATTCTTGTATTTGTGATTTTTTTTTATTTCTTTATTAATACACAAGAATACATATTATATATATATATATATATATATATATATATATATATATATATATATATAATGTCAAATATGTTTTCCAGTTAGAATTATTTTTAAGATTAAATAATACACACTAATTACAGGAATAATTTATTGAAATAATACATTCAGAGCTTTTCGTTGGTTGACATTACCAACTTCCTCAGGAGTTACAATACTAAGAATGATAAAAAAATTGTCTAACAAATATAAAGCTATTAGATAAAGCCCATATTCCAGGCTTTATCTAGTAGCTTCATATTTGTTAGACAGTTCTTTTATCATTCTTAGTATTGTAACTCCTGAGGATGTTGGTAATGTCAACCAACGAAAAGCTTTGAGTGTATTATTCAATAAATTATTCCTGTAATTAGTGTATATTATTTAATCTTAAATATATATATATATATATATATATATATATATATATATATATATATATACATAAGATTAATAAACTATAAACTAATAATATATGACTAATTTGTTTCACAATTACCTGTTAAATAGGAATTATATTTAACACAAAAATATTGAAATAAAATTGGTAAAATAGGTTTTATATCACATTACTTTATTTTGTAGTGTATTTTAAAAGCCTAACCAATACTTTGAAGAGACGTCAATGTAGGGCTAATAGGTTTGAGCGGTGTATAATATTCTGCTGTCACCTTATCTCCAGTGCACAAAGTGTGTTACCATTAAAGCTTTTTAGTTTAGTTTTTTTTCTCGTAGGCATGTCAGAAGTTATAGAATTTCTACAGAGTACGAAAATAAAATTTTCAGAAACAAACCTGTTTAAAAGGCAGTTTATAACCTACGTTTGAATGATGAAGGCCATCTTTCATTGAAAAACGTATATTTTCACTCAAAACCGTTCCGTAACATCGATCAGCTGATAATTAGGTAATTATTTTACGTGCGTTATAATTAGACGAGAGGAGTGTATATTAATTAAACTGCTGATGTTAACGTTGGTTTAAACCTGCTGATGTGTTATTTAAACTTTTGCAGATAACACAAAAATTATAAGATTCCGTGATTACGTTTTCGCTGTTGACTTAGTATTAGTATTAGTTAATGGAAAAAGGCAATTTAACGGGATAGGCATACAGCTGATAATTAAATTGACCGGTTCGTTAAATGTTGTCGTACGATAAACAAATCAAGCGACTGACACAATCAATCGAACTCCTTCTTGATTAGGGCAGGAATTGCAGAAAACAACTGAGTCTATCTCTAGTTACATTTAATTAAATGTATTTCATTAAAACTGACATTTAATTTTAGTTTCTTCTTCAATAAAAACGAGAGAATAGTGATTTAAATCTATTCTTAAATTTAATTTATTTATTTAAATTACAATTTATATTTATTAATTATTTAAATGTATAAGTAGATAAGATCTAGGTATTTACTGACAAACTATTCAATAATGTTAAAATTCCAAGCAAACCCAAAACTACAATCCATGAAATAAGCAACATCATGTCCTTAAACCACATACGTTTACATCACAGACAAGAAAGAATACAGACATCAATAACGACACTAACTTTATCCCCTCCTTCAGGTGCTTTGGCGATTTGATAATGAAATTATTTGTATGAGCAGACAATGGGATAAAGTAAGTTGTTAGTAGAAATTACCCTAAAATAATGTAATATAATGTAGTAATTAGGTGTTTGTTAGAGTGGCATGGATAAAATTGCCTATCTATCTATAGGGGCATATATTGGTGTGTTTGTTTGTGTGTGTGTGTGTGTGTGTGTGTGTGTGTGTGTGTGTGTGTGTGTGTGTGTGTGTGAGTGTGTGTATATGTGGCTATCTGTGTGTGTGTGTGTGTGTGTGTTTGTGTATATGTAGGTTTGTATGTGTGTGTGTGTGAGTGTGTGTATATGTGTCTATCTGTGTGTGTGTGTGTTTGTGTATATGTAGGTTTGTGTGTGTGTATGTGTGTGTGTATGTATGAGTGTGTGTATATGTGTCTATCTGTGTGTGTGTGTGTTTGTGTATATGTAGGTTTGTGTGTGTGTATGTGTGTGTGTGTGTCTGTGTATGAGTGTGTGTGTATATGTGTCTATCTGTGTGTGTGTGTTTGTGTATATGTAGGTTTGTGTGTGTGTGTGTGTGTGTGTGTGTGTGTGTTGTTTGTGTGTGTGTGTGTGTGTGTGTGTGTGTGTGTGTGTGTGTGTGTGTGTGTGTGTTTGTGTGTGTGTGTGTGTGTGTGTGTGTGTGTGTGTGTGTGTGTGTGTGTGTGTGTGTGTGTGTGTGTGTGTGTGTGTGTGTGTGTGTGTGTGTGTGTGTGTGTGTGTGTGTGTGTGTGTGTGTGTGTGTGTGTGTGTGTGGAGGGGTGTAGGATGTTACTCTTTGTTTATAGTTGAAACAGAAAAACATTTCAAGTAACTAATTGAACTTATGCATTTTCCTTTGAAAAGTTTTTCTTTTCATGCTTCTTTCAATAAATATTATAGCTTCTCAATCTTAGGGCAATGTCTTCTTAACTAACGTCTACCTTTCTCTCTAGTTTGTATCACTCCAAGCTCAATATTCCCTTAATTACTATTTAGTTATATGTTTAATTCAGTCTCCTAAATGCTTTGGTTTATTCCAAAATAGTCGATAACTACAAATATCCTTGCGAATGTGTAGTACAACAGTTAAAATATCGTAGTTAATTGTAGGTGTTGGTATAGTAATACCGATGGTATTATTAGATAATCTTTAAAATTTCATCTTTTTGAAATCTAAAGCACAAGATCGAAGCTTTACCCAACAAGCCTGTTGTTGTGTAAATGTAATAATGCCTAATTGATATAGACCTTAAATAGCCTACGTAATGTTAGACACATTAGCTGATAGACAAGTACTGTAAGGTAATTTATTATTTTTTACAATATAGGAAATTGTTTTAACAGAAACAATTTTCGTTATTAGAAATGTTTTGGCTCTGAAATGTCTGCTTTGAAACGAGCTCGCCTTTCAAATACTTGGGCGTATTTCAACGCATCTTACTCAATCACACAGCCCGCGCGCAAGATCAGCTCTTCCAGTGTAAACAGAGTTAAATTTGTTCAACGCATAACTAAAAAAAATAAGCTCTATTTTTAAACGGTTGAAATTCTTCGCTCCCAGCTCGGTCGGAATATACGAGACACACAACACATGGTTAATTGTCTGAACCTAATGCTTTGTTTTCAATCAACTTCATGCTTTGGCTTGGTTTCATGGCACAAATTATGAATTATGTAGGGGCTAAACTTTAATAGTTATGTTCATAAATTTGTATGATATTAAATTAGCATTTTAAAAGCTAGATCAAACTACTTAAATATAAATCAAACCTCTTTCAAGTGATTATTTCAATAAAATACTGCGTTAAACAATTTTATTGGTTGACGTATGTTTATGAGAAATTTAAATTTTTTTTAAAATAGGCTATATAACTTTTATTTATATTTTTAATTATATGATTTGTTTAATGTAAAAATAATATACTGATAAAATAATAATTAAATAGTATTTTATCTTCATATTACTTTATTATGATTATTTACAATAATTCTGTTACTACTATGATTATTGTGATTTTTTTTTTTTTTTTTTTTTTTTTTTTTTTTTTTTTTTTTTACGACGAGAATGCTTTATGCACAGAGTGTGGGGTGGGACTCCTCTCGATACTGCACTAGGCTCTACATCTGAAAGTTTACCCACTAAACTCGTCACCCTCCAGGCAGATTTCCACCCCGGAACCGCCGAAGCATTACTTCAGGGTGGTGCCTCTTATACTTCCTCCATTATCTTACGGATCCAGCCATCCTTCTTCTTTTTTACACCGTAGAATAGATTCGATGTATTTCGATGCCATATTCCAGTTGGCTTCCGATGCAAGCATCGTCCGCACGAAGCTCTCTGGGGAGAGACCCGCGGCATGTGTCATCAATCGACTCCTCTGGTCTACGAATCTGGCGCACTCAAAGAAGGTGTGCCTCGAGTCATCCAGTTTGTCGCTACATATCCGGCAGTTCTGGGACAGAACTTTTCCCATCTTAAACAGGTATGCCCTAAAGTACCCGTGGCCTGTCAGGAACTGTGTGATATAGAAGTTCACTTCCCCGTGCCTGCGTTCTGTTCATTCCTTTAAGCTTCTTATCAGATGGAACGTCCACCTACCTGACCGTTCATGATTCCATCGTCGCTGCCACTGGTTCATGGTTTGTGCTCTGGCTCGCTTGACCGCCTCTATTTTGCCTATCTCTTTACTGTTATTATATACAAATTTCCTCTCGTGAGCCAATAGGTCGATTGGCACAACACCTGCCACAACCAGCACAGCTGCCGACGAAACAGTACGGTAGGCGCTCGCTATTCTTAGCGCTCCCATTCGTTGAATCGTATCGAGTCTGGTACGGTACTTCTGTACCTTCAAAGTGTCGGCCCAGATTTCAGCACCGTAGAGCATGATGGATTGCACCGTAGACCATAGGAGTCGTCTCCTGCTTGCCCTTGGGCCACCGACGTTAGCCATCAATCTTGCGAGTGACGAGGTCACAGCCGCAGCCTTATCACAGGTCATGCGAAGATGTTCCCCGTACGTCAGCTTGTTGTCCAGCTTGACTCCTAAGTACTTCACCGCTCTCTTAGTGAAGAGCGTCTCCTGTCTCACAACCATTGGTACCACCATCGGCATCCTCCTTCCAGATAATAAAACTATCTCAGTCTTGGAAACGGCCAGCTGTAGACCGTGTTCTGTCATCCATAGGTTAATCCTACGCATGACCTGATTCAGCCGCACCTGCGCCAACTCAGTGCTGCGAGCTGTAATGACAGCAGCAACATCATCGGCGTAGCCCACCAGATATGCATCCCCTGGCATTTCTAATCTCAGAAGACCATCATATGCCACATTCCACAGGTCTGGTCCCAGTACCGATCCTTGGGCTGCTCCAGCTGTGATTTCCTTTGTCCACTGTCTTCCGTCAGCAGTCCAGATCAGCCGCCGATCCCTCAGGTAGTCTCTGATCACGGCCAACAGATACCTTGGAACAAAGAATTTCCGTTCCAGCGCTTCCATTATGGTCGACCATCGCACAGAGTTAAATGCGTTCTTCACATCTAACGTTACCAGCATAACAATCGGTCTGGCACCATGACACACAAGATCTCCCAATTTCCTGGCCTCTATCACCTGTTGGATCGCCGTTACTGTGGAATGCCCTTCCCTAAATCCATGCTGGTTCTTGGTAAGGTCTCCTGCCGCCTGTATTGCCTTTTGTAGCCTCGGTCTTATTAATTTTTCCATTACCTTTCCCAATGTGTCCAGCATGCACAACGGTCTGTAAGATGATGGATCGTCAGAGGAGCCCTTCCCTTTATTTATGAGCACAAGCCGCGCTACCTTCCACTGTGATGCGAATATGCCTGACTTCAGACAGGCATTGTACATGTCCAGTAGAGGGCTTGGTTGTGCTCGAACCACCACCTTCAATACCTCTGGTGGGATTCCGTCTGGTCCTGGGGCTTTCCCATTTTTTAATGACATCACGGCCGTGATCAGTTCTGATTCAGTGAACAAAGGAATATCACCGCTCCCACGTGGTTCTTCAGGAGAGATCAGACGCTGGTGATCGGGAAATAGTGCTTCCACAATTCGTCTTGTTGCGCTGGCGCTCAATGCCTGGTCAGAGGATCCGCCGCTCAGCTTTCGTGTAACTATTTTATAGCCCATACCCCAGGGGTCTTCATTAATTTCTTCGCAAAGGGATCTCCAGCAACAATCCTTGCTCTGCCGGATTGCCAAAACAAGAGCCTTTTTTGCCTCCTTGTGCTCTAAGGCTAGAGCCGCTGCATTAACCCCGCCGCGAGATCGCTGTGCCTTCCGTCTAAGTTGAAGACATCTTCTTCTGAGATCGGCTATATCGTCGGTCCACCAATAGGCTTGCTGTCTTGCTTTGCGGATGCTCTTACGAGGCATTGACATTTGGCAGGCTTGTCGTATGACGTAGGTCACCTGTTTAACGGCACTTTCTATATCCCCTACATTGGATGAATCTGGATAGGAGGCCGGATTACATTGCCACATGAAACAAAGTGCTTCCATCAACATTGCTCCATCCATCTTTCCTACACTCCACCTTGGCTGGCATCGGATCCCGGAACGAGATGTTATATACTCCTCTTCAATATCAAAAGATATATAATCATGATCACTCCCCGAGTAGTCCGGGAGCACTCGCCAGTTCCTACATCTCCGCCCCAGGTTTTCCGATACCAGCGTCACATCTGGAATGGAGTTACCGTAACCGGGCCGATGATATGTCGGGGTACTACCAGTGTTTTGGATATGAAGTCCCAGTCTGGCTGCCATTTCCAACAGAAGATTTCCTCTTCTATTTGTGCGCGGCATTCCCCATTCTACCGCTCTGGCGTTGAAATCTCCGGCCATTATGATTTTTCCACCCACCTCTCTCACTGAATCCTCCATATTATTCAATTTTTCCTGGTAAATGTTGATACTATCGTTTGGAGAGAAGTAGCAGCTGACGAATGTCAAGTCTCCACTTGTAATCCAAACATAGCCACTTCCAGAGCCAGTCTTACTTATCGGAAACTTCCTCAGGTCCGTAATCCAGATTACTGCCATTCCAGATTCATCCTTTTGCCATGCTGATTTCCCTTTATGTCGGTACGGCTCGCTGATGATCGCTACGTCGATTCCTGTTTCCAGTACCAACTGATCGATCAATCCATCAGCAGCCCGACATCTGTTGAGGTTACCTTGCAGCACCTTCATCAGCCTTTGTACTTATCCTTTGTCGAAGCTAAAGCTTCCCGAAAAACTTTACAATAGCCTGACCCCAGCACATGGTTTACAGATATATCCTTATACCCTCCATCCGTACAAAGGATACACCGTGCTTCTGCCTTACACGTAACCGCCTTGTGATCTCTGTGTCCACATTTCCAGCACAGATCACTTCTATCAGGGCCCTTACACTCGCTCCTTACATGGCCGTATTCAAGACACCTGAAACAGCGTCGGACCTCAATCCTTCGTCTGAGCCTGGCAAAGATCCACCCTACCTTTATTCTGCCTTTCCTTATCAGTTTAACTCCCTGCGCCTCTTCTACTTCTATTATCGCCATACATTGTTCCCTAACATTAGGGCCAAGAATGGATATCTTCACCTCCCCTTCTACCATGTCCCGGATAAGAGCCTCCTTAACTTCTTCTTCGGTCGTGTAGGAGTCAAGATCCAGAATCTCCAATCTCATCTTGGGGATTAAGCTTCGAACCTCTCCGCTCTCTCCAATTGCCGTTTTAATTGCAGTTTGGAGTGCCGCTTGGTCTTTGCAGCTGTTGAGTTCCAATAGCACTCCGCCTATGATTATTGTGATTACCATTATTAATAATAATATTAATAACAATATTACTAAAATTGTTATTATTTTTAATAACAATATTTTTTCTGTGGAGATTGGAATGTATTTACGCACCACCCAGTCTGCCCAGGTAGTCCTGGTGTGTTGGACTCCTGGCGAATACCCACTAAACTCATCCTTCTTTTCGGCGCTGGATTATAATAATAATCATTATTGCTTACTTACCTAAATTTATTATTATTATTATTATTATTATTATCTTAATATTATTTGTATTGGTTTTCTTCTTCTTTTTCTTCTTCTTTTTATTATTATTATTATATTTATTGTTCTTCTTTTTCCTTCTTTTATTGTTGTTATTATTATTATTATTATCGTTTTTATTAATTTGGTTCTTATTATTAATATTAAAATTAATATTATATTATTATTATCAATAAGTTATTGTTCTTCTTTTTCCTTCTTTTATTGTTGTTATTATTATTATTATTATTATTATCATTTTTATTAATTTGGTTCTTATTATTAATATTGAAATTAATATTATATTATTATTGTTATCAATAAAAATAATAATAATATCAATAAACATAATAATAATATTAATATATCATAATCATTATTATTTTTTTTATTTTTTTTTTTTTAACGATGAGAATGCTTTATGCACAGAGTGTGGGACTCCTCTCGATACTGCACTAGGCTCTACATCTGAGAGTTTCCCACTAAACGCGTCACCCTCCAGGCAGATTTCCACCCCGGAACCGCCGAAGCATTACTTCAGGGTGGTGCCTCTTATACTTCCTCCATTATATTACGGATCTAGCCATCCTTCTTCTTTTTTACATCGCAGAATAGATTCGATGTATTTCGATGCCATATTCCAGTTGGCTTCCGATGCAAGCATCGTCCGCACAAAGCTCTCTGGGGAGAGACCCGTGGCATGTGTCATCAATCGACTCCTCTGGTCTACGAATCTAGCGCACTCAAAGAAGGTGTGCCTCGAGTCATTAAGTTTGTCGCTACATATCCGGCAGTTCTGGGACAGAACTTTTCCCATCTTAAACAGGTATGCCCTAAAGTACCCGTGGCCTGTCAGGAACTGTGTGATATAGAAGTTCACTTCCCCGTGCCTGCGTTCTGTCCATTCCTTTAAGCTTCTTATCAGAAGGAACGTCCACCTACCTGACCGTTCATGATTCCATCGTTGCTGCCACTGGTTCATGGTTTGTGCTCTGGCTCGCTTGACCGCCTCTATTTTGCCTATCTCTTTACTGTTATTATATACAAATTTCCTCTCTTGAGCCAATAGGTCGATTGGCACAACACCTGCCACAACCAGCACAGCTGCCGACGAAACAGTACGGTAGGCGCTCGCTATTCTTAGCGCTCCCATTCGTTGAATCGTATCGAGTCTGGTACGGTACTTCTGTACCTTCAAAGTGTCGGCCCAGATTTCAGCACCGTAGAGCATGATGGATTGCACCGTAGACCATAGGAGTCGTCTCCTGCTTGCTCTTGGGCCACCGACGTTAGCCATCAATCTTGCGAGTGACGAGGTCACAGCCGCAGCCTTATCACAGGTCATGCGAAGATGTTCCCCGTACGTCAGCTTGTTGTCCAGCTTGACTCCTAAGTACTTCACCGCTCTCTTAGTGAAGAGTGTCTCCTGTCTCACAACCATTGGTACCACCATCGGCATCCTCCTTCCAGATAATAAAACTATCTCAGTCTTGGAAACGGCCAGCTGTAGACCGTGTTCTGTCATCCATATGTTAATCCTACGCATGACCTGATTCAGCCGTACCTGCGCCAACTCAGTGCTGCGAGCTGTAATGACAGCAGCAACATCATCGGCGTAGCCCACCAGAAATGCATCTTCTGGCATTTCTAATCTCAGAAGACCATCATATGCCACATTCCACAGGTCTGGTCCCAGTACCGATCCTTGGGCTGCTCCAGCTGTGATTTCCTTTGTCCACTGTCTTCCGTCAGCAGTCCAGATCAGCCGCCGATCCCTCAGGTAGTCTCTGATCACGGCCAATAGATACCTTGGAACAAAGAATTTCCGTTCCAGCGCCTCCATTATGGTCGACCATCGCACAGAGTTAAATGCGTTCTTCACATCTAACGTTACCAGCATAACAATCGGTCTGGCACCATGACACACAAGATCTCCCAATTTCCTGGCCTCTATCACCTGTTGGATCGCCGTTACTGTGGAATTCCCTTCCCTAAATCCATGCTGGTTCTTGGTAAGGCCTCCTGCCGCCTGTATTGCCTTTTGTAGCCTCGGTCTTATTAATTTTTCCATTACCTTTCCCAATGTGTCCAGCATGCACAACGGTCTGTAAGATGATGGATCGTCAGAGGAGCCCTTCCCTTTATTTAGGAGCACAAGCCGCGCTACCTTCCACTGTGATGCGAATATGCCTGACTTCAGACAGGCATTGTACATGTCCAGTAGAGGGCTTGGTTGTGCTCGAACCACCACCTTCCATACCTCTGGTGGGATTCCGTCTGGTCCTGGGGCTTTCCCATTTTTTAATGACATCACGGCCGTGATCAGTTCTGATTCAGTGAACAAAGGAATATCACCCATCCCACGTGGTTCTTCAGGAGAGATCAGACGCTGGTGATCGGGAAATAGTGCTTCCACAATTCGTCTCGTTGCGCTGGCGCTCAATGCCTGGTCAGAGGATCCGCCGCTCAGCTTTCGTGTAACTATTTTATAGCCCATACCCCAGGGGTCTTCATTAATCTCTTCGCAAAGGGATCTCCAGCAACAATCCTTGCTCTGCCGGATTGCCAAAACAAGAGCCTTTTTTGCCTCCTTGTGCTCTAAGGCTAGAGCCGCTGCCTTAACCCCGCCACGAGATCTCTGTGCCTTCCGTCTAAGTTGAAGACATCTTCTTCTGAGATCGGCTATATCGTCGGTCCACCAATAGGCTTGCTGTCTTGCTTTGCGGATGCTCTTACGAGGCATTGACATTTGGCAGGCTTGTCGTATGACGTAGGTCACCTGTTTAACGGCACTTTCTATATCCCCTACATTGGATGAATCTGGATAGGAGGCCGGATTACATTGCCACATGAAACAAAGTGCTTCCATCATCATTGCTCCATCCATCTTTCCTACACTCCACCTTGGCTGGCATCCTCTAGTTTGACGAGTCCATTCTTGATAGCCATGTTCACATTTTTCTGTTTTGCAACAGATTCCCTCATAGTACGTAGGATAGCGCTAATAGCTCTGATTTGCTCCTCCTCGCTCTTATCTGCCTCGCTGATCTGTAATTTCAGCCTTTCGACCTCAGAGGATTCGGCCTCTGAAATAAAGCTCTGCAAATCTGTTCTGACTTCGGCGTCCACAGCACGTTCAGGAACATCATCAAATGGATCCGCTACCTTACTACTCTCCAAGGTTCTTGTTAGAGGCGGAGTCCTTAATGTGCTCGTGCTTTTCTTGAACGGGTCTTTTTCTTTTTCTGCACTTGTAGCTTGCGTCAGGGCCAAGTGTTCCACCATTTTCGAAGAATTGCAGTCATGGGCTAACGACCCAGGTGTTGCCTGCTCAGTCACCTCCACCTGTGCCGGTACTGGGGATCCGACTCCCTGCACCGTAAAAGATATCTCCTTCTCACTACTAATATTTGGTTTATTTTCGGGGTTCCCTCCCCTATCTTATTTTGGTTCACCCTGGCTATTTTATTTCACCAGTACCCGAAGTGCAAGCACAACGAGCGTTCCCCTATCCACCACCTGGGGAGGCGCCCGATAGCAGACAAGCAACTGCCACGGGATCATAATCATTATTATTATTATTATTATTATTATCGTTTTTATTAATTTGGTTCTTATTATTAATATTAAAATTAATAATATATTATTATAATCAATAAAAATAATAATAACATCAATAAACATAATAATAATATTAATATATCATAATCATTGTTATTATTATTATTAATATTATTATTATTATTATATTATTAGTGTTGTTGTTGTTGTTTTTGGTTGATCTCCAACCGAATCATCGTATTCGTAAATAACATGAAGTGATTCAGTATATTCGAAGTAACCCAGGCACAAGTAAAAGGGAATTTGCTAATTGCACTTGATTACCATAAAACAAAGTGTGGCGCAATAATTTAAAAAAATTATTGTTCAAATAAGTTCTCCACAAGGTTTGTTAGAAATTACTCATTAATACAAATTGTCATTTTGGGAAACTGGAAAACTGAAACCAGGGCGAAATTTTTCTCAAGCTGTTAATGATGCATTTCCTAACCTAAGTGTATATGAACTTTTTTTCATTACTCACACCATAAAGCCCTAAAACTGTCTTCGCTTCTTTGTAGGAGGTTCTGTGTGAAAATATACTTGACTCTCTGGCCATGAAATCTAAAACTTCGCTTCGATAAACTGTAAAACTAATGACTCTAGTAGGTTAATACGGTATTGTGATATTACAGTTTCAACTCATGCTGCAAAAGTCTCAAACTGGACGTTTTTATATGTAATCGACCAACCAGAATACAAAATACGTCATTCTTATGCAGCAGGTTCATAATTAAAAAAAAAAAAAATCTTTTTCATCCTTCTTCGATTTTTCAGAGGCTATTTTGGAACAAAAGCCAAGAATGGTTCCCCTTTTGTTTCTATTTCTTTTGTTGTTAATTGTAACACATAGAGCGTGTAACTTTTAAACCAAAATATTCCTACAAATAAGCTGTTCTAGAAAAATACTTTACACGTTCCATAAAACTAATCTTTAAATAGTTTTACGCTCAAATAACTATTGTGTTTAACATGTTGAGATTTGAGAGAAAAGATAACAAGTGTCATAAATATCACGAAATGAGTGGCCTCAGCTCCGCGTCATCGGCTGCGTGAAGAGTGGAAAGTCGAGTTAAAATGTGGAGATGAACGTTGCTCTTGAAACTTCGGCCATTGCCGAGAGCGAAGCAAGTGGTAGACGCAATAAAGCATGAAAAATTTTGGTTCTGACAGGCAACTGAAGAATTCCTGTTCCAGCTTTGTTTAATGCCTTTAGAAAGTTATAAACTATCCGTGTAAATTATAAAACTTCGGCTGGCTTTTCATAGTATCATTATTAAATAGATTTTACATTATTTGTCAGTTAAGTATTTGAAATTGAAGGAAAGACATTTTTAAAGTTTTCCGGTTTAATTTTTAATAACGTTCTTGTGTTGAAAGTTTAATTAAAAAGCGATAAAATGTTGAGTAAAAATGTATTGAAGACGAATTTCAATAAAGGCACTTGAAAGTTTGGCCTGTTTTTATTTCTTCATGTAGTTTTCTAATTTGATAAATACACAGAAAATATTAAATGCATGTAAGATACTTGGTACGCCATTCACAAAGTGTTAAACAATTTTGAAAGGCAGATAAATTTTGTTGGCTGAATCAGAGACTAAAATTTATTTGTTAGAGATGAAATAATCCTTAAACGTGAAGATTTTAAAACTGGATCCTCTTGTAACATCTGAAAACTGTTTTGATAGTTTTTCCTAAACCTTTTTCCGTATCGAGGGTAGACACCTGTCATTGTACCGATCAAGAGGTCTATTTCATATAGGTAACAATTCTCACATGATTTCCATTTCTTTAGTGTTTGGTATCATTATGGACATTTCTAAATCTTACCGTACTTACTTTGCTTTATACAATGCCAGATCTTAGCGTTTCCTCCTAGCCTCCCAGTACAGAAAATGCTGGCTTCGGTCTTCCACATTCTAAATCCCCATTCTAATTCTTACCTAAATCCTCCTACACTTTGTTATTCTCTTGCAAGGGAGGGAAACTGATAGTCATCTAATTATCGAGCCGATGGAGAGTAGTCTATTTAATGTAATCGACCCTCCATCCTGTAAGCGATGATCACCCCTACATTCTATTTCTAGTAGGCTTCATATTCCTACCTGATATCATAAATAATCCGTTCCTTAGTGGGCAATAATAGCCACACTGTTTGATTGCGTTAAAAATACCAACAGCGTCCGAATAATTTTTTTGTCCAAACTCCATACACAGATGAGCCGTTTAGCTTTAATGATCCCTATTAACATCACAGATTATGTTAAAAATATGTTGACACGTATTGGCAGCAGTCATAATAAGAATAAATAAATCTGTGATCTCAAGAAGCCTATCTTAGTCTGATATCAACAAATTATCTTCATGCAAGTGCGATCATTAGCGCCGTTTGAATTTGTTGAAATCCTGTTTGATTTAATTTATGCCTTTTCTAAATTAACATAAACAGCATCGCCATTCCAGTTGTCAGTTACACACTAATAAATCAAAATGACCACATAATAATGTCTAATTTACTAGATTTTTGACAATTAATTATTTCTTTTAAAAGGCAAAAAAATATATTCTTTATTCGTATAAAATTAATTTTGATGCGTTTCAGAAGTTAATTATTCACATTGGATGTGATTAATTACAATAATTCAGAGAGAAACAAGCGGTCGGACAGTGTTATTTTGGCGGAGTTTTAAGTTAGCACCTGTTGGCGGCTTGTTCTACGGATCTTTATCTTACATATGATCGGCGTGAAGGATCGCCCATTTTTATCGCACGGACACATTTTAATGGCATCCCGAGAATATTCAATCGCTGATTTAACTGATAACACTTTGCGCCATTTAATTAATTTGGAGTTAACGCCTACTTATTCAGACGTGCAAATATAGACAGGCGTTCACTATCGAAACTTTAAAATAAATCATTTTCTTCTTTGTATATGATTTATAAAATGTGAACTATGATTCATAAGAAGTGAACCTAACTTATGTTCTTTTCTTTATATCTTTTGAATTGTTCACAAGTACTTAATCATTTACTAAGTAGGATATTGAACTTCTCTTTATTCTTTTCTGTTTTAACAACTTTCTAAATAACTTATGTTTTCAATATCTTCTTTTAATAAGATTCTTTAACTCAAAAAAAGTTAATTTATTTTATAGTAAAAACTGTTCTCTCTATTCCTTTCTCATTTAACAATTTTCTAAAAAGCTCAAGTTTTTAATATCTTCTTTTAATAAGAGGCTTAACTTAGAGGAAGTTAATTTATTTTACGATAAAAATTTCACTTTTTATTTCTTTCGCTGTTAACAAATTTTTAAAAAGTTTGTATACTTCTTTAATTAACTTTTTTTAATTTAGGGTAAGTTGACTCTTTTAATAATAAAGCTATGTATTTACAAAAATATTGTATATTTAAAAAAATCATTTAATTGCGGCAAAAGTGAAACTTCAAACATTTTTGTTCACATAATAAAATAATGTAAATCATTTGGAGGTCGATAAGTGGTTAATATATTATTACAAAGTCTTCAATACTTCCTGTGAAAAAGGTATACAATTATTTTTTTTTTAATATATGGGAATTTGAATTTCTAAACATAACCTCAAAATTAAAGGCAAAAACAGCTGTTACATTAACTGCCATGTTTGAGCTTCGGAAACTTATTGGGAAGTAGTTGATATCCGGAATATTACGCACTCTCGATGGAATTTACAAAAGTACGCCCCTATCTAACGATTCATTATACCACAAAGTATCATTTAAATACGGCGCCTTAAAAAGTTTCAAAAAAAGGAACCCATAAACAATGTACGTAATGCAACAATTTTCATTTATAGATTTGTAATAAAGCTACAAAAAAAGACAATCTCCTTGGTTAGCAGCACCACAGATTGAACACGAGCGACTGTAGAGTTATAATCATTTTTTTCTGTATTCCCCACTGTTCCTTCAACAGTCGACAGTTGTGTCCAGTGTGGATCTAGAGTGATTTGGTGCTCTAGATACAAGCGTAAAAACGCGTTATTATTAGAAACCAAGGTATTTATGCTTTGCTTGTATTTGGATAAAAAGCTACTTTGTTCCTTCTTCAAAGAATTTCATATTTGTAGTAAAAACTTGTTTTGAAATAATATTTGAAACACGTGTTGACGCTTTATTTTTATGGGTCATACGGTTTTTAAAATATGAAATTTTTAAACATTTTAGTGGTGAAATTTCACCGTTCTCATTTCATTGTTCTATGAAATTAAGTGGTCACTTTTTAATAAATTTTTGTAATACCTTAAAATAAAATTTCACAGCTTTACATTGTATCGAAGGTCTATTTGAAATATAATTTTAGCCAAATACTAAGCATTGTAGGTTAATCATTTTCAGCTACTAGTTCTTTTATTTTATTGTAGTTCAAATTTGTTTAAGTCGAGAAATTGTTTTAGTATCACGCTGTCATTTAGGGTGATTTATGTATTTTCTTTGTAATTTTGATTTGTTTTCATTTCCTTTACACTGCTGCAAGACCTTTGCTTTACCAATGCATCTCCTTAACATAATAGAAGATTTTTTGATGTGTGTGTGGGGGAGGGGTACTTCATCCACTAACAGTTGTACGTCTATCAATTAGAATGTCGTACACCTAGGCATACATTTCTATTTAACTACCGCAATAACTTTTCAAAACGGGTATAAGTGCATTGCAAGCTATTAGTTTAAGTTTTATATGCAACCAAAATTAATTACATCTGATTGCAGTTAACACTGAGGTATGTACACATGAATGGCTGACGGCTGCAAAAGAATAGTGTGGCGCGTCGAACGCAAGTTAGTAGCTCGTCTAATGCGAGTTAGTGGCGCGTCGAATGCGAGTTAATGGCGCATCGACCGCGTGTTAGTGGCGCATCGACCGCGTGTTAGTGGCGCATCGAACGCGAGTTAGTGGCACGTTAAAAGCCAGTTAATCGCTCTTCGATGGCAAGTTGATGGCATTTCGATCGGGAGCTAGTGACAAGTCAAACGGAAGTTAATCGTACGTCGATCGCGAGCTAGTGGCACTTCAATTGTGAGTTAATGGCGAGTTAGAGTTAATAGTGCCACGCCATGGCGCTGTGTAAACAGGTCTTTATAAACGGTGGCCCCACTTAGATGTATGAACGTTACCTAATTATATCAATAATGTAAAATTACAGCTGCTATTCTTAGTGGTACTTTTGAAAATGTTTTAAGTAAAATATAGGCCTACTTGACTACTTTGAAACTATTCAAAGTATTGTCGGCTTTAAAATCATATAAAAAGATGAATATCTACTTTGCTACATACATTGTATTGCCACATATATTGGTTTAGACTGCAGTGCTATCTGGTGGCAACCAGTGCTAATTACTCCGTAACATTTGATTACAGCCAAGCCAGTTGAATAGCAACTGCCTCATTTTGTAAATTTGTAACGGAAAACGTTAAGAAAGAATCACGAGGAATGCATGGTAGAGAAAGTAACACCTCGGCAGGAAATAGGAAGCCCTCTCTCTGGTAAATACGAATGGGAAGTGAAAGGTAAAACTTGATTTGTCGGTTTACGACATGATTGACATCTGTAAACATTTGCAATCTCGGCTTACTTTGGATTTAGCTCCTGGCTATTTTCCTGCAGCGACAACCCGATAGATAGCGCTGTTAAATAATAGCAGTAATAATATATAAGCCTTCTATACAATTTTACAAAAAAAAAACTCTAAATTCAACACACCTTTTAATTTTTTCAAATATACTGAATTTTAAGAACTAAAATTATCATAATATTTGCCCTAGCTTTTTCATTATTAAAGTTGTTGCTTTAAATAAACACCAATTATCAAGATAAGTCTACTGGAAAAACACTGTTTTATTATATTTCTATAAAAGCTTTATGCAACTTTTTTATAAATATAATATGAGTACAAAATAAAGAACTAGTACGAGACTAGTATGAGTTGTCTCATACTTTTATAACGGTTACCTTTGAAACTAAAGTTACAGCTATAAGAACTAGTAACTGTGAATGAATAATGTTTTTCTATCTTGACGTCTGTTCTGTTTTACCTACATTACGGTTTCTTGAATCGTGTTTCGTACTGACAAATTTCATTAGATAGAATTGATAGGTTGGTAGATACATTAAAAAAAAATTAATTTAATTTCTCTTAATATAGCAAAATCTTATGTTAAAAGTTAAAAGGCCTAATTTATCTGAGTCGAAAATTATTTACAACATATTTGAAAAATTGATCATATTCGAATTCAAGCTAGTTTAGCCAGAATCGTATAACTTATTTATACATTCCATGTGAGAAGAAATGTATCTAGAAATGTCAGTGGCGCTTGAGGTACCAAACTAATTGGAACCAAACTACTTACAGTTGCAGTTACTAAAGGTATCCTGGGTAATTAACTGGTAACATTTCAACCCTTATTCATCCCTTTATTAACTCAATTACATATACATTTTGTTTATTTTTTAAAACTTTCCTCTTTCAACTCGACATCCATACATTTGCCATCGTTTTAGAAGAAATCTTACCAAGTCAGTTGCTGTTTTCGAAAAACTTGTGGTTGAACAACAATTTTGCTGTCTTATGAAAGCCTTTAGATTCTTTTAGTTTTCCGCAGGGGTTATATGACGTCTGTGTCCACTGATATGCTACTATCCTAATCTTCTAAACTCTAGCCAAACTAGGTGGAGCTTTTGTTTAGGTATAATCTTGGCAGGTAAAAATATCAATTAATGACAACAATGCAATAATGTATACAAGTTTTTCCGCACAAATACGCCCGAAGATTTGAAAAAAAACTAAATTAATGTAAGTATACTAGAAAAGTCCTAAAGAACATCGTATCATAAAACAGTTGAAATATTTGTAAGCAATAACTGTTAAGTATGGCAATGATAACAATAACCTTGGGTGACTAACCAACCCAAAAAAGTTATTGGGCGAAGTTGGGTAATTAAAAATTATGTTCTAAAAGTTACTCTTGGATTGAAAAACATTATTACAAAATGCCTAAAGGGCAACTGTTTAGTAAATAAAACTTAAGAAAAAAGATAAACATGAAATAAACAGTCAAAATAATTAAACACAACATACAAAATAATTATATAATATTATACAAACTATTCTATTAATTTAATTTAAACTTTTGGTATTTCTCTTGTAAGTTACCTGCACGTTCCATTAAATCCTGTATAAGTCTATTGTTTATGGACGGGTTGTGGCTATATCACTTTTCTTCTTTACTTCTCTTGCGTTTGTTAAGCTAAGTGGCTTGCTCCATTATTTCACTGAGGAGCCAACAACTTGTTTTGTATTGTTGGCTCGTATTAAACAAGCATTATGCATTGGACTGGAATGCGCCGCGCGTTAATTGTTGGAATGGATAAGAGAACTGGTGATAAAGTGCCGGTAAATTACGAGTGATATTTTTAGAATGCGTAATACTGTACTTGTTTCGCATTACGAGACTACAATGGTGTAAGTACCTGCACCCATTTATAAGGTGAAACACCGCTTTATAATCTAGCAATAAACTTGAAGAATATCTTATATTACACCAAGTGTTTTTTTCCATTTACGTAACTATGTCTTCTAATCTAATTTATTTTGATACTTTTTTTCTGGTTTCATCTCTTTTCGGAGGCTATAAATCATCATTGATACTCTAATTTAAATAAACAAAACCGTTTAAGCACAGATAAACTTTGTATATTAAATCCTGATGTACATTTCTATTACAAAAACAATCATCTTCGTAGGAATTTATCACAAAATCCCTAACAATTACAATTATTAAACTTATAAGTGAATTATATTAAAATTTTTTAAATTGGTTTTTCATCATAGTTTATTTATTTTTTATTTAAAATTATCGTAAATTTAAAATTTAATATGTAAGTTATAGTATTTTTGGATAAACCGCTCTGAATATGGTTGCTTTGAAATAAAAATGTACAACAGGATTAATTGAAAAATCCATGATTTAGTTTTGTTGATTAAAATAAAAATACTCCACAGTTTCTTCAAGTTCTTATCGTTATGTTTACTTTTTGTTCTGCGGCTCCAAATATTTCTGTCGAGCTACCAGAATTGCAGAATTAGCACTGTCGCAATAGAAGAGCCCTGGCCCAAGGCTGGTCAAAACGCCAAGGTAACTCTCCAAAACATTCCTAGTACAAAACGTCAGATTTACATAAAATTACATTGCAGAAACAGATCTTATATAATTTATTTTGCGCACTCTTTCTAATTAGCGTTAGTACTTTTACCTATCTGTAAATACTTATATAAATTACTAAAATATAATTACTTAAAAACTACCGTACCGTTAGGTTATGTTTGTAAGTCAGGAATGCATCTACAGCGCATACGCAGAACTAAAAACCGAGTCTGACTTATTTTCACCAGGCTACACCAGGGCTCTTCTCGTGTGCCGATGTCAGTATCTCTCTCAGATTATACATCAAGGATATTCTTCTACGGCCAACAGTTCCGGTGATTTTGATATTTATTTGGATCATTAATATCAGTAGTGAATATTTTCTTCCATAATTATATGATTAGAATATTCTAATGTTAGCCTTTTATTAGTTATTTTTATTTTACTTTTTTCTTCGCTTTTACTTACACAACTTCATTTGTCACGCTTTCTATCAACTATATCCACCGCATTTCCCTATAACACTACATCTCAGAAGTTTCAATGCTTTTATGATTTAACGTCCAGGAGAAAATATTAAAAACCTAACACCATGATATTCATTCTTAAATTAATACGTATACCGGGGTAATACAAATACATTTGCCTTTTAATAAACGCATGTCTAGCTATTTCTACTCTTGTTTTAATTTTTTAGTTCTAGTGTTTGTCTCAGTGACCCTTGCTTTAGATCATCCCTTAAAATATAGTTAATTTCAAAAGATATTTGTAATAAAAGAATTTTTGAATTTGTGTTTTAATATATTGGCTAACTAAAGTTAACATTTGACTCCTTTGTTGTTGCCATAAATTTTCCTTTTTAAGAATAACTTTCAGATCATAACTTGGTTGTTTACTTTTCCAAGTAAATAATCTATATCTCCTAAAGAGATATCAAAAGACACAAATAATCATGTTATTTATAAATATTAGCAAAAAAATTGTCAATAATATGGAGGTGAGATCAAATGGTTGCTCATCACACCTGAGAGGGGGGCTGAGCTCTCATGTACACTGGGTGGTACCATCGTGACAGATATTTATGAGTGGTTTCGAATTTCAGTGTAAAACACTATACGAAAAAAGAAACAGTACTTGTCATATATATATTTAGCTAACACTGTAATGAAACAATTCACAACCAGAATGCTTTCACTTGTGAAAAATAAGAAACAGTTATTTCGGAAGAAGAAAAAGAACAAAAAAATACTCTGGTACTAGTATTAAGTCTTTAGCGAAACTCAGGCTGTTAATAACATCTCTGATAGTAGTAGTACGGACCACTTAACGGTGCCCTTCACCTTGAGAGATCGTAATAGGCGAGACGGGAGATAAAGGGCCAGAATAAATAGTTTCCTACAAACATCATAAGGACTATCAAAACACTGACTTGCTGACACAATCAATATTAAATAAATTCGATGATGAATTAGCTTCGGTATGAAGCAATAAAAGTCTTTAAATGTGTGTAGACATATCGGAAGCAGAAGCTGTTGATTTATGCCTGTAAAAGATTCTATATGTGTAGATGTTTTCAGAACTGGTAGTACACAAGAAATCTCTTGCGATCTATCAAGGCCAAATGCACGGTTAAGTTGTACAATCCACACCAGTGATGCTTCTTTACTCAAGCCAGCCTTAGCGAACACTCCTAACAGAATTTCAAAGGTTTATTTATTTTTAGCTTTGACTATTACCGATTGTTTTCGTATTGTAAGAATGTCACTACTGTCAATGCTATTAAATTTAAGAATTTTATATATCTCTCTCGATGTTGGACCTTAACAAAATGTATAAAATGTATATAAAGATCTTTTCTATATCCGAACTTCTTTGTGGTAATATATTTACACCAAACAGAGCTTCTCATATTCTTTTTCAGCTTCAAAATCCTAACGTTCTGTCATTTATTTCATTCTCAAGCTGGTTAAATGTCGTTTTATGGATTATGTTTAGCAATAATTTCAAAGTGTGATTAATTTAAGGAATGGTTCTGTTTTGTGAACATTCATTTGAATTGTGTTTCTTTGAGAGCGTTACAAATGATGACGACAGCCACTCTTTTCGAATGAATGACACGTGTTTCGTAAGTTGCATTTTAAACGGTTTTTAACCGTACTTAAAAAAGTCAGCAATTCTGCTGGAAATTAATTCAAACCCATATAATTGTTAGCGTTTTTGATAGCATCGCTTTTAAAAATGCCAGGTTTGGTTTCGTTCATAATGATTCCAGTAGCTGGCCTCTTCCTTTTCTCACACAGCATATGGCTGTCTTAAGCACATTGGGGCTGAATATGACAGTCTTGGTATAGTGACATTAGATTATAACATTTGTTTTATTACTAACGGAAAGAGTTAAACTGATTAAGTAATTTATTCTTATATTGCAACAAAGTTAATAAAATATCTACACTGACGTAAGCAATTAAATTTCAAAAAGAAACTAATGTTATAATGATGATGTTATTAACACGTCAATGAGTCAGGGAAAGGTAAGAGATTTCGTGATTATGAGAAAATTACACGTTAGAATTAATAATATATTTACAGTAAAAAAAATACACGTATCAAATAGAAATTAGCGTCAGGTATAGTTTGCAGGTCGTGCGTTCACTGAAGGTTATTTATAGGCTGGTTTTATAGCTATAAGGTGGAATGAAGACATTTCACGGAGACACATTTGTCTTTGTCTCTCCTTAATGCAAACAAAAACTATGCATAACGGCTTACTTAGAAGGCAAACTGGCTTCTGTATGCAAAGGAGATCCTTCTTCAAGGGGCTTAGCGACAAGGACAGATCACTAAGGCGATGAACCTGGTCTAGATTAAATGTTCGTTTCCGATGTGCAACCGTTTTGTAGCAATTTTACAACAAAACTCTTAAAATAACAATAATAGTATAGTAAAATATCATTGTAGACTTTTAAAAAAATACGAAGTTCTCTAAACTGGAATAGAAATTGGTTTATTAACTTTATTTTTAAAACCCGAGAAAATCAACAGCTTCAGAAATTAAAGAATAGTAAAAAACAAGAAAATCAACTATTCAAAAAATTAAACGATAATAAATCACAGTAAAGTCCACAGCTAGAGATATTGAACGATATTAAAACACAAGAATATCAACGATTCGAGAAGTTAAACGATATTAAAAACAAACGAAAACAACCAGTTTGAGAAATTAAAACGATAAAAATTATTAAATAACCACTATTCGTTTTTGTTTGAGCAATGAAGATAACTATTGAATAAATGATAAACCGGTTGAATATCTAGTCGAAAGTTTATTTAGTGCAACGTTTCGGCAACTAATTCTTAAGCGTGTACACTCATGAAGTTATAGTAGTGCGAAAAGTTGAGTCAGCAGAGCTACTGCGCAAAGAAAATATTTTGTAAACTGTAGAGGGTTTGTTTTCCCCTCATTCGAACTTTAAATGCAAGGAATTTGTTTTTCATAGCACTACAGGCTTCATAAAGGCAACATATTAGTTGCACTAACTAAATAAGCTTTTGACTCAATATTCAACCGGTTTATCATTTATTTAACAGTTAACAACAAGATTATTCTTCAGTTGCTCAAAGCCAGCTGTATTTTTCACAATATTCTCTCTTGTGCATTCTTCCAGCCTACAGAGAAAGTATTAAGAAGTACGTAGCATTAGATTTCACTTCAAAAAAGATTTTTATTGTTATTATTCTCCACCATTACCGGACCACGCTTCGGACAGTTTCTGAGTTTCCTACGAGTCATACACATTTTTCAAAATGCTTTATCCGTCCGTCGTACTGAAATATTAGAAAAAGATACTCAAAAGTTATGTGAAAGATATGAGTCTCAGCCCACGAAGAGATTTTCCCAACATCTCGATCTGGAGATTTGTCGTGAGAGCCCATTCGCTCATCACACCACTTTCAGTTTCTATGTTTCGCACAGGTGTCACGGTGTTTTTAAAAGGATTTATTCATCCGACATGCTAACATATAAGAAAAAAAGTTTGTGAAAGGTGTAAGAATTAGACCTTGATTAGCGATATTGGGAAAGTTTAATTAAATTTGAGCCAAGACAAAATAAAAGCATCTTGAGTTTCTCATAAAGTAATCAATTTTAAAGTATTAGGCCGGCCGCACACCGGATAAGACACGGCGCAGAGCGGAGTTTTGCCTTGAGGCGTCTTAAGCGACGTGGTTTGCATTGGTTTAAATGGAGCTGCCGCACACTGGATCACACACGGTAAGGTGCGGCGAGACAGTGTCTTTAGGCGCGTTTTACTGTCGTCGGGCAAAAAGCATAAGACACATTGTTCTGCACATGCGCGGGTATAAAGTAGGTGTTTTGTACTCTCGGGATAAGTTTTATAGTAAAAGAAGCATTTTTAGGTTAAAGTGTTAGAGAGCAATCAACAGTTTCTAATAGACTGTTATTCAATTCCTTCTATTAGCTCACACAATGATATTAATACAGTTTTTCAAATATCTATTCATTTCTTGTTCAAATCGCTCTAAAGTTAGTGATTCAGAAAGAAATAAAACTTTGACGTCACCACACTTCAGGGTGACCGCCGACCGAACGTAGAAGAAAAATTTGCTTTAGCTGGACTATATCGACGAGAGGTTTATCTCTCTGTATATTTTGTCTATTGTATGACTATTTTGGGAGTTCGGACCGGGTGAAAAGTTATAGGTTAGGTTAAGTTACTTAGTATTAAAGGTAGAGATGTCCTAATGATTTTAATAGCACGAAAATAAATTTTGCCATATTATGAAATTGTATTCAAATCTTTTAGAACCAAACTGGGAGTGGTGATGTCTTGCCGAGCCGTGCCGTATGCTGCTACTAACCATCGAGCAAGGCAAAAACCTCTCGCCTCGCCGCGTCGTGCATGATGCGGTAAGCGGCCGACTTTAACTTCTAAATATCAGTGAGTGCTAAAAATGTATAAAATCTAATTGTATAATTCACTTTAAATTAATTTGTTTCATTCGGTATTAAATAATACAACTTTTAATCAAATATCAGTATGTGTAGAAAGATATTGTTAGATGCTGGAAAAGGAATG
>JBAIZL010000414.1:75000-77500 GCA_036971475.1 Prosapia bicincta
CTTATATATGCTTTTGCAAGTCTTATGATTAATACAATTTCCTACGAATTTACAATTACGCTCATAGAATCAACTATCCCATGACGTCCATAATTTCCCTATCATTCCGTATTTTATCAGTGATTTACTATCTTTCTATATTTGTCACAGTTTACAATTTTTACTTTCTTTATTCTAAGATGCAAAATAGTCGAGAATTTAAATTGATAAAATATATCTAGAAGTCTCGGCAATGATATCCTCACACCCACTTGCTCACGCATGCAAAAACATTTTTGCGTTAGAAATTAAGCAACAATTGTTTTTTCTTGCATTTACTTAACACTTGAAAATTAATTTTATATCTAACATTGATATTTCATCGACTTTTTACTAGTCAACTTTCAGAGGTTAGAATAAATCCAATATTAAGCTTGATTTCTTCGATACAAATTGGAGCGACCATTCACAAATCAAGCAAGGTTTTGGGTAAATATACAGGTCAAGTAAGCGGTGAGTGTGTGTGTGTGTGTGTGTGTGTGTGTGTGTGTGTGTGTGTGTGTGCTCGCGTGCACGCGCGCGCGCGCGCGTGTGTTTGTGTAAGTATAGTAAAAGCCAGAACGTCCTTCAATAGGAGTGTGAAATAGGAATATGTACTGTACTAATTAAATAAGACGGCCCGGATGGTTTTGTAATGAGGAACTTTAAAATGAAGCTTAATTGGAATCCCCCGTTAAGCATTAACGTAAATGCAGCGATATCGTCTTCTGTAGTTAGTAAATTACAGTACTCTGATACTGTATAAATTTATTAACGAGGAAATTTAACTATTAATTTACAGAATTAAATATTTATCTTACATTATTTTATAAATAAATTTTACGTTACAAAAGTTAGTTTTATACAGTTTATGAGCTTGTAAAAATAATTTTGAAACGCTTAGGTTTAGAATTTTAAACCGGATAGAAACCACAAAAATACAAAACTTTACAGGCCGTAAAGCGTCATACTCTACAAACATATGCTAATATGTAACCACTTGCCTACAGCAGCGCTTACTTTTTGTTTAAATATGGACCCCCATTATTAACTCGCACCGTAACCATAGAATATAGATTTGTTATTTAATTACAATCATCTATAGCAATTTAATTAAAAAGTATGTCCTTTTATAGGTACGTTCTTAAGTAACTTTATATGTTTGAAAAGTATAAGTGTAAACTAGTAGCTCAAAACAAGTTCAAAATGATTTATTATTTTTGTGTGTGTTTTTTTATAATTGTATTTTGTTCTGCTCGAAAGGTTTTAAGCAACTTTATCTCCCGCTTAGATGAATATTTATATAAAGTAACCTTATAAAGTCACGCTTAATAAAGTTAATGTGTAACTACGTTTTATAAAACAAAATCATTAAATTAACAACAACAAAAAACCACATCTCAACAAACTAGAACAATATGTACAAACGTACAAAAACAAACATATTAAACGAACAAACCCAATACAAATCACACATACTCTTTGATGCTATAGAAAACCTGCCTTTATAACCGTCACCGATTGATCCAACATCTCCAGGAGACACTGATGAAGATCCCCACATAGCGACCAAAAACGTTCTGTCAGTAAGTAAATTTACAAAATTTAAAGTTTGGATACATAAACTAATGTAAGTGATTAATTAAGTTTCACCGAACGTTATTGGCTACAAAATTAAAGAGTATTAAATTAAATTCAATAATTTGAAAAAAGTGTATACTTTTTAATTAAACAATATCAATTTTAAACTCAATAAAATATCGGTAAACAGTGGAATTATTTGGCCTGCGAAATGGCAAGCCAGACTTCACAGAAAGTAAGTACGTTTAGACGACGCATCAATTCTGTTTGTACGAGGGCGATGTACTGACACCGAACAATGCGCATCGGTCTTGTTGCACTCTGTAATGTATTTTCAAACATTGGCATCTCTCCCGAAGGCAAATATGTACATCTGAACTCAACCTCTGACAACATGTTGTGGCTGCGGACGCGTATTGAATACGTAAATATAGCGCCGTTTATTTAAAAACTACTTGATATTTTCTTTTGCATTTAACTTTAATGGACGTAGTTTTTTTTATTGTATCGATGGATAAACTAATTTCGCATTATCGTTTAATACGTCCTAATTAGGCTTGCAGTGAAAACATATACTCACAATTTAATTAATAACTTTAACTCTGTCTGCACAAAAAAAATTATGAACATTAACTATTTTTTTACAGTTATAAATTAATTTTGTGCAATGAATCTGGTGTTACTTTTCTTTTGGTCTCTTTTGTGTTTTGTCAAATACCTTTAATTTGGTTTTTGATTTCAATGAAAATATTGGAACACCCCAATACCACAAAAATAACAAATGAAACAAGTTACTTAAGAATAAACATTGTACATTTCGACGACCTTATCATCATCAGGGGGGGCCCTTATACAAAATTACAATCTAGAAAACAATAAGTTGCAAACTATACTGATAATA